>WYDF02288127.1:0-16513 GCA_009867245.2 Adranes taylori
TCTCTGATGAATGAAATCGCTTTGTGAAATCGACATGGCTAGTAAAATCGCTTGTTGTTAGCTACTAGACAGCAGTTACAAGATGCCGGGGCGCACAGTTCGCGCTAGAATTGTTATTTCCTATTTATTACGCCAGCAGTTCAAAAAAAATTGATTATTAATTTCTAGATCTAAAATGAAAAGAATTTGGATTATAAATTTGATTGCGAGACAAGAGAAGTATGGCGCATCCTATGATTTATTACAAGAGTTGAAGGATCTAGATACTACATGTCTATCGAAATATCCTAAGAATGAACGGAGCCCAGTTAGATAACTTTTTACATATAATTTATGGATTAATTAAGAAAGAAACACTCAAATGACGATTCTCGCGAAAATCAAACTGTAAAAATGTAAAATGCGAGTTTAATAGCTGAGTGGAATCACACTAGTCGCTACACGCTCACTCGCAGACGACCTTATTCGTTGACTTGCAGAGAGTAAATCGCCCAATTTAATCGACCCTTTCAGATACAAATTGTAATTGTGTTGAAAATAAAGTTACTACTGATAAGAAAAAAAAACAATCTGAAGAATCTTAATCTTAATTTTAAAGCTGATTTTTTGCAATTTTAAAAATGCCCAGAATCAGAATCAACATACTATTGGGTCTCAATTATTCTATTATTTCCAACATTAAATTGTAAGTGGTCAAGAAAACAACTTTTTGTTTTCGGCCAGTTGTAATTATTAGGACAAAGTGATTTCTTTACGATATATAAATAAAAAAATTTAAGATGAAAACTCTTACCGTTCTTTATCATGGGAATCTGCTATTGTAAGTTTATGGTAACAGCAAGAAGCATTTACAATAAATTTACATTCCTTCAAATTTCGATAAAACTTTAATAAATTTGCACCCAGATTGCCGCAAGCATGAAGCCCTACGATACCGAAAGTGGCATTTTCTTTGCCACTGACTTCCAATATAAACATTCTGAAAGCTTCAATAGTCATATCATCACCAACTTTGAATGTAATGTGATTGGGTTTAAGCTTCTCAACGCGAGACCCAGACGTACCATGTAGATGACGATCAGAACTTTCACGTAGATTTTTTTCAAATACTTCATCTAATTCTCTAAAATATCTAAAATTAAATACAAAGAATATATTTTATACCAAATTTAGTACTTTGCTTTCGCAGTTAACTCTTCATTGGTGTCAATTGCATAAATATTCAAATTATATCCAAATGTTAATAAACGAGCCAAATGGCCCAAGCCAGCTCCTACGTCAATAATAAAATCTACCGAAGTACGTAATGAGATCTTGTAAACAATTTCTGCCATTACAGATACTTCATGGCGTTTCTTTTCTTTGACGTTTTTGAATAGCGCTCGCAAAACCCCGGATTTATGTTTAAGCTGCGAAGCATGGCGAAAAGCGTTATTACACTCTGTAAACTCAGTAGCGAAACCATCATCTTCATAAGGAACAATCGGAAAGCAATTGGAAGCCACTTGTCTCTCAAGTTGCAACTTTTTAATAGTTTTCAACAGATAATAAAATCCGTAAGGAATATTCTTATCTCTGAAATATAAAAATTTTCTAAATACAAAAAAAAAATGAAATAGTGTTACAAACAAACAAAAATTTACAAACAAAAATAGTGCAATGTAAAGTAAACTTTTGATATAATTTTAATTTTTGTTTTCTTGAGATGTTCATAGATCACACACTTTACAGTAGAAGACTAATTTCATTTTATTTAAGTAAAATTTCAAAGATCAAATTACATTAAAGAGGTTTCTGTAATTAAATAAAAATATATAAGCAACTGTATACACCCAAGCAATTGTGAGGCATTATACGTATGCACAGTTTCAGCTATTTAAAATTTTTAAATTTTCAGGAAAATTAAAAATAGTGCAGTTCAGTCATTTTGCATGAACCGAATTAGATTTACGGGAAATCTGGCACCAATAATTATCCTGTGTATCAAATTTAATTAAAATCAATTCAATACGGGTCGGGTTTTATTATATATTTATGGTAAATTAACACCGCCTTCATTTGCTTATGCACATGTTGCAGTAATGTGAATATAAGAGGCGTACTAAGTTAAATTTTAAAACACTTAAAGTATGAACCCTACATATTTCATATAGTAATATCAATTACGAATATATATTGGGATGCAAGGATAAGAAAACAAAACGGTCGAACAACGGGAAAATGATGCACAGTACATAAGCCATATTAACATGTCACAATTTATGTATATTACAAGCATGTAGTCTCAAATAACAGATAACTCTACGATACGGTCAATAAGTTTATGTTTCATTTTGAAGCATTGTGAAGTTTTTTGTAGTTATTTATAGTACAAAAGTAATTTCTTCACAAAAAAAAGATTACTTGGCAACAGGTGACAAATAGCTTAGCATTCATCATCAGTTCTTTTCAAGAGAATAATATATTTCCTAACATTTGAATACAAAAAATTAACACTATCTTATCAGAAGACAACTAGATGCTGATTACTTCTGCTTTTGCTAGATTGTTTTAATGTTTTATACAACATTTTTATTATATTGTTTATTAAGGTACTAATATTTCTTATTACATCTTTAAAACTATGAATTCATTTATTATAGTGGAATTTTTTTATATTTATACGTTGAGACCAACTGGGACACGATAACTGCTAAACGATAGCAGCTAAACGACAGCAGCTAAACTATTTAGAGCTAATAATAAATAAGTCTTTTCTT
This sequence comes from Adranes taylori, assembly GCA_009867245.2. Classification (NCBI taxonomy): domain Eukaryota; kingdom Metazoa; phylum Arthropoda; class Insecta; order Coleoptera; family Staphylinidae; genus Adranes; species Adranes taylori. Next base: position 2,760 of record WYDF02288127.1, read on the forward strand.
GACAAAAAGAATTATTTAGCAACCGGTTTCAAATAGCTTAGCTGTTCATCATCAGGCCTTTAATCTGCAATTGAATTGTTTTGCTGTAATTTATATGTAAGAGAGTAATGTTTTGTAAGAGAGTAACCACTTTTGTTCATTTTGTCTTTTGGTCGGCTTTGAGGTTTTTTGGTAGTCGTCAGTGGCTTGTAAGGGACGTTTATGCCCTCTTTTTTCAAAATGTTTTTGACAGTTTCGCTTTCTTCCCTATGTATGTAAGTGGATACCAAAGTTTGTCTGCGGTGTTTTTGTTTTTGTAGATGTATGCTTTTTCTTGTGGATGTATGCTTTTTCTGTTGCTAGTTTCATTTTTTCTTGTGGATTATTTTTGTGATCATACTTGTGCTGTATTAATTGTTAACTGCTGTTGTCTCATTATGTTTATTTCGTCGTTGTAGTCGTTTTCTTCCATGCGGGTACTTAGCAGTCTGTCGATGTAGTATTGGAATGCTGCTAGTTCTTGTTGTGTTGGGTGGTTGGAGTCATTACTTATGTTGTCTGTGAATGAATCTTTTCTGTATATTTTGAATTTTAGGTTGTTGTGATTTCTTTTGATTGTAAGGCCTAGGACGTTTAGTTGTGAATCGTCTTCTTCCTCTAGGGTAAATTGTATTCTGTCGTGTAATTGGTTTAAAATGTTGAGAAAAATTGGCAGTTCTTCTTCGTTGCCTTTCCCTATGCAGAATACGTCTCGACATATCTTGTCCAATATTTTATGTGTTCTGTTCCTTCCATTTTGTTTTTGAACATCTGTTCATAAAGTTGTTTAGAAATATTTCAGCCATTAAACTTGATAATGGTGATCTCATGGCAAGGCTATTGTTAAGGCAATATAGTTTTCGGTTAAACTGTGTGAAGTTTTCTTTACGCATATTTTCAATAATTCGACTGTGTATCCTAAAGCTTTTTGTAGTAGTCCTCTTGTTAGTTCTATGCATTCATTTCAGGTTACGTTCGTATATATGTCGAAGAAGATTATTTTGTCGTTGACTTCGATGCCGATGATCTTGATTTTTTCTATAAATTCCGTTGTATTTTTGACCGCATATGTTCACTTGAACTTTGTTGATGCTAGTTCTAAATAGCTATAAGTTTAGATCTTATCATGTCCTAGTTGGTCTCAACGTATAAATATAAAAAAATGTCAGAATAATAAACTAATTCATAGTTTTAAAGATGTATTCAGAAATATTAGTACCTTAATAAACAATATAATATAAATATATAAAATGTTATATAAACCATTAAAACAATAGTTAGAATCTAGCAAAAGCATAAGTAATCAGCATCTAGTTGTCTTGTGCTAAGATACTGTTAATTTATTTTTTAGTTAAATGTTAAGAAATATACATTATTCTCCAATGTAAAGAAATTAGAACAGATACTATAGAACAAAATTTAATAGATCATGTAATATAGCAAAGTATAGAAAAAACATGTAATGCGATGTCTCTTAGGACATGGTTTCTCAACCGGTGGTCCACGAAGATTTTTTGATGGGCCGTAAAAATTTTCTGCAGTCAAACATAATTAATCTCCAAGTTGAGAAATGAATATGTTCATATTTCGTTTCGTCGTTTACATTGCCACTGCCGTTTTCGCATGAACATATAGTCTTACTGTTATCAACAGGTATAGTTTTAGTGTTATGTCCGAGTACCTAACTTCCATCGATTATTTACTAGTTTATGACTTTCATCTGACCTCCGATGCTTTTTGTTTAAGTTAATCCTAAACACATGTTCGAAAGTTTTGTTGACATTTTTTTTGTATTTTTCGTGTTGGTTGACACGAAGTGTTGCAAAAGTAAAAACAGTGATTTAATTCAGGATAACCAGAAGTATAAATAAAATCGCAAATTCTCGAGATTCCGATAAGTAAATTAGTTATTTTTTAAATTTTAATAAGCCCTTCAAGTAAATTTAATTTTAAAATGGGAAATTTCGAACACAGTGACGACTAACGGCTGATAAAGACCATTTTTATCATAACTTATTATGTTTAATATAAAAAAGATCCATTTTCATCATCGAATTGACTGATTAACTAGGATTTATGTGAGAATTGTTTAAAAATAAATGTTCTATAAAAAGTGGAAAAAGTTTGAGCGATAATTAATAATACATTAATAATTATTAATACTCCACATTCTCTATTTTCCACATCAAATTTAGTTATCGAAAATGTTTTCCTTGAAGATTCCTATTAATGTATCTGTGATTTTCTCAATGTACTCAATGACAGTTCTAAATGTTCCGAATCGTACTGCAGAAAAAATGTGAACTTTATTTTAAAATATAAATACATATCTTACAGTCTTAAAAAACCATCAACTTTTAAGTAATTTATATAATTGTACTTCAGAATGATATTTTAATTTGTATTTTTAACATAGTCTAAAAAATATGTCGGTATGTAATTTACAGAAATCAAAACCCCAACAAAATAGAAAAGAAGACAATCAAGCAACAAAACATATTAACATTCTTCAAGAACAACCATTCTAATACGAAGAATAGTTGAAAATACCGAACATAGTCAAAAAACGAGTACATCAATTTTAGCAGAAACGAAGAAAACCAAACGGATTGATAATTCGGCATGTGCAGCAGTTGTAGTTTGAATAATGCAAATGAATTCTATTTTAATGTAGTTGCCCTTAGAATAAGTAAAACAAAAAAATTAAAAATAAAACGTTACGAAATATGATAAGAGTATTTAAGTTTGGTTTCACTGAATTGAACAATCTCCACAACCCTTCTGCGTGGTATGTTTTGAAAAATTATCAAATGATTTTCATGAAATTACAAAATGAATTGAAAATTCAGAAAAAATCAATGAACACAATGACAACTACCGACAAATCACTGCTTAAAGCATCTTATTTAGTTGCCCTTAGAATAAGTAAAACCAAAAAGCCATTCTCTGTTGGTGAGAGATTAGTAAAGCCTTGTATCTAAAATGTCGCTCTGGAAGTATTGGGCCATGAAACTGCTAAAAAACTAGAAGCTGTACTGCTTTCTAACGATATCATTGAAAGTAGAATTCACGATCCGACCATTAATACTGAGGAGCAAGTTGTAGAGGGGATTTTAAAATCACAATGTTTTGCGACTCAACTTGACGAATCAACATACATCAGTAACCATGCAATTCTAGTTTGCTTCGTGAGATAAGCTGAAGACATTAGAGAAGAATTAATTTGTGCAATATTTAAGTATTAATTATTTTACTCTAATGTTGGGGATCGGTAAAACATTATATGATTTTTTGGTGTCCCCGGGTGTAAAAAGGTTGAGAAACACTGACTTAAGTTTTGTGAGTTACAATAAAACAGAATAAAATGCAGTATTCCATTTTCGTACCAATGTTTAGTTATACGAATACCACTCTAAAATAAATAGATGTAAAGGATTTCGTAGCAATGGTACCCATATATTACGAAAACCAAGCGAAAAATACATATTCAATTGATTGACACAAAAATAATATTAACAAATAGATTGTCAAAAAATATCGAATCTATACATGATTCAAAATAAAAGTGCAACAGAATTTCAATTACATATCGTGTTTTCGAAAAGATTCGCGATATATTTAAAGCGTTAAAATCAATATACATGTTGCATTATTACATGTTGCATTTAGATGTCATTTCTAAACTTGTTTTAAATGATCACCCTGCTTATATGTTATATTTCATTTTTCATTGTAAAATTGTTTCAAATAAAATCGATAAAGGTGTAAATAGGATATACAAAAAGTCTATTTTGATAGTTTCAGTTTCAATTTTGATAGTTGTAGTTTGAGTACTATTTTGAAAGTAATAACAGTAAAAATAATTCTATTAATAAAATCTTCCAGAAATAGATTGCAAAATATGAAAAGTTATCTAAAATTGACTGTTGATATGTAATCTGGTTTCATTTTGATCGAACACTTAAAGCAAAACTTTTAGGAAACGAATTTTATTACGTTTGATAATCTGTAATAATCTTAATAACAAATCTAATAACAGTTGATCAACGATAATAAAATTGTTCTAAAAATTTTACTTTAAATATCAGTGGTTCACCAAAATGGAACCAGCTTACTTGCAAACATTCAATTTCATCGAAATCGCTAGTTACTTAATCAATAGATAATCCTCATGGACGAAAATCGATACGACACAATAGAGATTTTTATTATTAGAAAAGGTATTTTCATTGTGCAACAAATTTTTTACACCTACTCACCAAATTTCAGTCACCTCGATCTAGAAGTTTAGAACAAATCCCAGCACATTCAGATAGACACTTCTCAAAACCACTTTTTTGACTGTTTATGACTTTCAAAAGAGTGCTTCTGCATCAAAATCTCGAAATAATGCAAATGAATTCTATTTTAATTATGCATGTAAGTTGCTATAGACTTTCATATTACATACGTACTATGTATAAACAATACATTCGATTATTTAAGATAAAGTCTAAAAACTCACCTCGCATCAGTTTTAGCCATAATCATATCTGCCAAATCTTTAGACTTAAGCGAAAGAAGGTAATGTTTCCATCCTGATGGCACTTCTTCCCAAGGATCTTTTAAATGGAAGTCCTATTTGAAAGTAGAGAATAAAAAAATGTGCTGTTGTTTAACAGGAAACACGACTGAGCAAATGATCTAATGGAACAGCTTAAAGATGTCTTACAGTTCTAACTGAAGTTTTACTTATGTATATGACTACTATGGTAATATATTATGTAACTTATGTTTCATTAGGACATAACATACTGCATTCTTGAGATGATATAAAGTCGTATGAACTTAATTAAAAAAAAGCGATCTTGTTTACATACTCCTAATTAAACATTTACTCCAAAACACTTGAACCAGTTATTTGTTTTCTATAATTTTCACAGAAACTAATTTTTCTTTTATTATTAATTGAAAATGCAGCCTGTATTTGTGTCTATAATGAATCACTTCTTCATAATATGATGGTGATAAATCGAAATATCTAATATTGTTTATTCTGCTCAATATTATTGTTTAACTCATAATGTTACTGTTGTTACTCATGATGTTACTGTTGAGGCAAAATAAAACTTTTAACTTAGAATAAATACCGACAAATTCAAAACAGAAATTATATAGCTGTGGGCTATGTGGTGAGCAAATTTCTGATGGTAGCTGTATTGGATATGATGGTGTCTGTGAGAATTGGTATCACATAACCTGCATTGGAATGAGTTTAGTAGAGCTAAATGTTTTCATTAAGTTTACATCCTCGAAATGGCTATGTAAGTTTTGCGATAAGCAATGCGAGATCAGCAAAAAAAAGAGACTATAGAGGTGGTGAAAGAGTGAGTGATGCTGATGGACAAACATATAGAAATGTTAAAGACGTGGCAAGATAACACTAGAAGTAACACTGATATAGTACAAATAGCTAATACACTGGAGAACGAGAAAGTGTTAGTGGTAAAACCAAGGGTAGGACAAAGAACATCAGGAAAGAGTTTATTGACAGAAATTAAAAAGAATGTGGAGCTGAATAAATTAGAGAGTAGATTAGCTAAATGCAGAATAGGGCGCAATGGGGAAGTAATATTAGGAAGCCAAAGTTTGCAAGATGTTGAAAAGATAAAAAGACAAGTGGAAGATAAACTGGTACAGAAAGTTAATATAGAAAACCCAAGGAACTTTAAACAAATTAAACTATGGGAGTAGTTAATGAAGAGATGTGCAAAGATGACAATATAATAATTGATAGTCTATATGATAGTTTATAATGATATAAGTCTAAATCCGGAAGAAACGAAAAACTGTAGTGTTGTTAGCTGTAACTACAATACAGGCTACGGAAATATATTGAAAGTATAACCTGGAAATGTATATAGTAACATGAGCAAAATAAGTACAGTGAGAATAGGATATGGACGGTTAACAACTCAACCCCATGCAAAAATAATAAGATTCTTTAAATGCAACGCCTTTGGGCACATAGGATTGAACTGTAAGAGTGACATCAGGTGTATTAGTTGTGGGGAGAATCATAATATACAGAACTGCAGACCAGTTTATGTTCAATGCAGTAACTGAATGGAATGCAAGAGATAATCGAAATGTGGATACAACACACAGAGCGGATCATGTAGGATGTCTCTACTATAAGCATGTACTACAACTGATTATGGATAAAAATGATAATTAGTAGCAACTAGTGAAATGAGAAGTAGGTAGTTTTTAAATCATATTAATATACAAAGTCTTTATCCATATTTGGATGAAGTGAATTTTTTTCTGCAGAATATGTATTCAGTGGGCATGTGGCTCACAGAAACTAGGATAACGAATGACATTGAAGGTATGGAAATAAATGTACTTGGATATTCCGTTATAAGATGTAACTCAAAAAACCGCAGGACAGGAGGAGTAATTCTGCATATCAGAAATGATGTAAAAGTGGTAAGCCATAGAGCAGACAGTAATGACACGGGATATTGATCATTAAGGGTCGTTTTTAAATTGGCAAAAGAAACTTATTACATGCAAGGATACTACAAATCGCCTAGCTCCAATGACAACGAATTCATATATAAATTAGAAGATTTTAATAACTTAAATGAAGTAGCGGATAACAATAAAATAATCATTATTGGTGATTTCAATATAAATTGGTTCAACAAAAATAGTCAGCAAAAACGCCTGAGTTCAATAATTAAAACAGCTACCAGAATTACGAATACTACAAGCACGTTAATTGATTTAGTGATTTCTAAAGAAAGTGTGGAGTTATAGACATACCCAAAATAAGTGATCATCTGTGGCATAAAATTACTTTGCAAGGACCGATTAGTTTGGAATACAAAATACTGGAAAGAAAAACTCTGAACATTGATTCTCTGAATCAAGATCTTATAATATGTAATTGGAAATATGAAGCAGACAATGTAATCATTTATACGAGACCTTTGTCAAAAATATGCTGGAGAAAAAAACAATAAACTTTAACATAACGGTATATACAAAACGAGCAGAATGTAATTGGTTCAATAAGAAAACCAAAGAAGCGATAAGAAACAAATATATGCAAATTAGACCATTTAAATACACCAAACAAGAAGACTGGGTACTATACAAAGAACTTAGAAACAGGGCGGTAAATGTAGTGAAACAAGAGAAAAGAAAATATTATGATGATCTAATTGAAGCATGTAGGAACGACACGAAGAAAATATGGATTAAATTGAGAGAAATAAACGATAATAAACGATGAGAGAAATAAACGATGTATCTTACCAAAGAAGCGATAAGAAACAGAGATGTGCAATTTAGACAATTTAAATACACCAAACAAGAAGAGGACTGAGTACTGTACAAAGAACTTAGAAACAGGGCGGTAAATGTAGTGAAACAGGAGAAAAGAAAATATTATGATGATCTAATTGAAGCATGTAGGAACGACACCAAGAAATTATGGATTAAATTGAGAGAAATAACGAATAAAGCAACGGAGGAGTAATAAAAGAAATGAAAAAAGGTGGTATGATGGCAACTGGATATAAAGCAATAGCCGATAGATTAAATAAGCACTTCATTGATAGCGTGGAATCACTCACTAGACAGATTAACAAAACAGACATTGAACCAAAAACGAAATAGAAGAAAACATAAATAATGTGCTGAATACATTTGAAAGAATTAGCTTAAACAAACTGAGGAAAATCGTCTATAATATGGCTAATAAAAGCAATACGGAGGATATCAGCATACTACAGGTTATCCACTACTAAACATAATGAACAAATGTACAACATCCTGCATAATGCTAGATGAGCTAAAAGTTTCCACGATAATACCAATACACAAGAAGGGTAATTTAAATAAGGGCAATATATGCGACCTGTCAACATTCTACCCGCTATAGAAAAATAATACAAGAGGTGGTATACACGCAGCTAATTGGATTTGTAGAAGATAGACACTTACTAATTAAAGTACAATCCGGATTCAGGAGTATACACTCCACGGAAGCAGCCTTGCAGCTAATTATAAATAATTGGGAAATGGAAAGGGACAAGGAGAATAAAATTGTGGCCATTTTTTTTGGATTTAAAGAGGGCTTTCGAAAGTATAGATAGACAAAGACTAATAAAGAAATTTTATATGTATGGAATTCGCGCACAGGCCCTTAAATAGATTGAAGATTATCGAAAGAATAGATACCAAAGAGTAAAATGGGGTAATGAAGTTTCAGAGAAATTGTAAGTGAAGGTAGAATTTCCTCAGGGCAGTAAATTAGGACCACTATTGTTTATCATATATGTATATGAATGACATCAATAAAATAGAGACCATTGCTAAACTACATCTATTAGCAGATGACACGTTATTATATACTATGGGAAAGGAGATAGGTAATGTGGTAGAAATGATAAATGGGAATCTGGCGAGACTAAAAGAATGGTTGGAACAGTACAAGCTGTTGGTTAACATTGAGAAGACCAAAGCTTTAGATTCAAATGTACGTCTTTTGGATCAAATCTTGTGCGGACTTCACGCAGATAGCAAATAATACGTAGCAACAGTTATTAAGATTTGAGGTGATAAATAAAGTGTCAAGTAGAACCTATTTTCTATCAAGAGCGACAAAACATCTAAATACTAAAACGAAAATTTTAGTGTACAATGCGTTGGTAGTACCACACTATAATTGTGCTGGTACCTTATTAATTAAAGCTAATAAAGGTCAAGTAAGAAAACTCCAAGTCCAACAAAACAAAGCGATGCGTACAATACTGTGTGTAAATATATTTACTAAAAGTGAGAAAAACATCAAACTGGCTCAACGTGAGATGTTACATTGAACTAAATAATTTAAAGTTTGTACATAAATTAAAAATTGGCAAGTACCTAAGTATTTAGAGAGACTAATAGTGAGATACATTCATATAATACCAGGACAAATTTGAACTTTTTGTCAAGCGAAACACCAAAGAATGTATATTAAACAAAAGCTTAATTATGTATAATAATATCCCTAAAGAAGTAAAACTGTGCAAATCAATGAATAAATTCAAAAATCTAATAAAGAAGTACATGTGCATTGAAAACTGAAAATCGTATATTAGTACAATTATTTGTAAGTAGTGCAATTATTAGTAGACATAAGTAAATATGCATTAGTAGTATATAAGTGTAATGATATTTGTAGTCTAATGACTTGTTCTACTTCCTAAAGAAAAACATTGCTTTTTACTTACAATTATATAAGAATCCACAATATATTTATATTCGTTCAAAAGAGTGAATATTTTCATAGCATCAAATAACACATTTGCTGTAAATAAACGTCTAGAATCTGAAAGAATTACTGCATCCAAAAGATTCTGCATACGCATCTCACGGCTTATTGAATTCTCGTTTTCACTTTCCATCCTAAATATCTAAATCTGTGTTACACCAGCATCAATCAGTTCAGCAATATATCGAAACAGTTATTGTGGTTCTTCTTTTGTGGTCGTTCGCCATATTTCGTCTCTAGGGCCAACATGGCCGACAAAACAGTTCGTTACATTTGGACTATGTAGTTCAAATTAGATTAATGGTTTTTGATCACCGTCTTATACAAATGCGATGTTGGCACATTGCCTATTTACTTTTCAATAGACTGATAATGTATTTTAATGCCTTAAATTATGCCCGTTTTGATATGAATATGCAGATAACCAGTTTAAATGATAAATAAAATAAATTACATCGATAAAAATGTTAAAATAAATAAACATAGCGTTTGTAAATAATTGTGAAAATTGAATATAAAGTTTTCTTAATATTTTTTGAATGCATCAATATTAAAAAAAAATTTTGCGATGAGGTACGAAGTGATTAAATAATATTTTTGTGGGAAAAATGAGATTGTGGAAGAAAATCGAGCGAATTGGAATATATGGAAGAAAGATAGGGATGATAAGAAGAATGTATGATGGAACGAAAATAAGAACGGGAGTACGAGAAAATGTATCAGAATAGTTACATATTACATTTGTTCAAATTTAAAAGTATTATATTGGTGCAGAAGAGTTGTTTTCAAAAAGACCAAACTTTATTGTTCATTTGTACACTACGTAGTTTTACAAAACTTACATCGTGTACAGATTAAAAACTGTGTATTGTTAGAGTTATATGTAGTTGTCTGTATTTAAAGGGGGTTTAAGTAATGTTGCATAATTTTTTTGTACTTTCGAAACTAGGTTATTTCTGCTCCATTTTGTTTGATACAATACCATTAGCAAATGAAGACATTACATTCGATTAAATCCAATAACACATTTATAACTATACTTAATAAATGCTATTGAAGTGGCATTTTTTATATTTTCTCGAATAACAAATTTTTGTTTTTAAAGTCTGCAGCTTTTATTCTCCTTTTCGCAAACTAAATGTTTTCAATATTAAGCAAAGTTCATATTAACTTTTTACAATTATTTACTTTGTAATATATTATATAAAGTTTATAAAATTATTTGTTTATTTTTATATTGTTATCGATGTAATTTATTTTATTTGTCATTAAAACCAGCTATCTCAACATTGAAATGAAAACGCATAATTCAACGTATTAAATACATGATCAGTATATTGAAAAGTAAACAAGCAATGCGACAAAATCGCACCTCTGTGACACATTCTTTAAACACGCATTTCTTTTGTGCATTAAGTCATTTTCTACTTGACCGCCAGAATTGTACTTAGCGTTCCAGTCACTTTTGTTTGAAACTCCATAACTCGAATTTATCTGTTCTGTTGCACCTAGGATATTTTTGGAGTTTTACACACTCGCATGTGCAGTAATTGATAACACATCTAGCAGCCATTAATGCAATCAAATTGAATCAAATGCAATCAGAACAGAACCATAAGCCCAGAACAGAACATTTTCTTCTATATGAACTACTATGTACGCATGGCGCAGGCGCCTGTTTTTAAATTAAAAAGCAAAATTGGAAACCACTCTTCTACAAGAAACCTTGGAAAGAATGTCGAAGGATGGAATGAAACATGTAGCAATGCCAAAAGTTGCATGTGGTCTGGACGTGGGATTAGGTGAAGAACCTCATTGAACTGGTTTTCAGAGAATCTGATGTTTATACTGTTGTTTATTCAAAACAATAATTGATTTTGTAGTCGGATTGGTTTTCCTAGGATTGGTTTTTCCAATCCACGTTGAAATACAATTAACTTTATGTGTATGTTAGATTACCAAGTTTATTGCATTTGGAAGGGGATAAAAACAATTCAACAAACTTGAAACTGCATTAGACTACCAAGATTTTTTTGTTCTGAAGAAGATAGGAACAATTCTGCAAGCGCACTATTTATCTGAATATAGACCATTATTTTTCATCTTCCCACCCCTTACTACATTCCTTTCTATTTGTCAGTTATCGCAATTGAATTTTCAATCCGCTTTGAAATACGACTAACTTGGTGTATATTTGATTATCAAGGTTCTTGTATTTCGAAGTGACTGAAACAAATCAGCGAACATGAAGAAACGGGAAAATTTTGGTTTTAATACACAAAATATATCATCAAATATCAAGAAATAGGGGAGTATCTACAGTGTTTTATTTTACATAACTTTCAGAAACATTAAAAATTAATTCTATAATTTATAATATGCCTTAAATAATTTACAGCTTTTATTAATGTTTCATTTTTTTATTACTTACAGCTTTCATTTGTTTATCCTTGATTGTTTATATTTATTGCGGTATTTTTTTCCTTTATAAATTCAATATATTTTTTTCAATTTTACTAGTAATTTAGCGCATGCGCTTGTAATCGTGAAGTTTAAAATGTGTCAAAAATGAATAAAAAATGGATTGCGTTTGAATTCGTATGGAAAAGAAATGTTCCAAACTTCATATCTTTATCTCAAACCGTTTTTGAGTTTTAAGCAAAAAAAAGTGATATAAAAGTACTGACGACAAATTTTGAAAAATACCGTTTTCACATGACGCTTTGGGATATTTTATAAAATTAGCTATACTATTTCTATGAATAGAGACCATTAGTTTTCAATAATTTTTTTTATTTTACTAGTACTTTAGGGTATGTGCTTGTAATCGTGAAGATTAAAATATGTCAAAAATGAATAAAAAAATTGATTGCGTCTGAATTAGAATGAAAAAGAAATGTTTCAAATTTGATATCTTTATCTCATACCGTTTTCGAGTTATATCTGAAAAAGTATGTCCACTTGTATTTTCGGGGTATTTAAACTTTGTTTGGTATTTACATTTTGGATTTTATTGTTTAGATTGTTTAGATGCTAGAAAAGTATAGCATACAAATAAAAATTGAGTAAAATTTTATATTAAATAAGGCTATTCGTGATAAAAACAGAGATCCGTATTGTAATAAAATTATGTTTACAACATATTTATTGAATGATTCACACTATACTTCGTTTCGTTGGTTTTCTCTTTTGTGTCACAGTCGCAGTGTCACGTCAAGCGCATGATGACGCGTATTTTGCTGACTGCCTAAGTATTATATGAATTGCGATATACGTCTTGACCCAAGAGCTCAAATCCAACTATTTATAAGATTGAGATTACACTTTCGCAACAAACAGCCCTTACGTAAAATCGCGTAAATCAGACCCAACATCCAAGTCAGAGTGAAAAATTGGTCGTCTCTACCTGTCACAAAAAAACTATCATGAAAGTGGGGTGTGTTCAGACTAGTCATAACTATTTGAACTGGTATATTATATTTCCCTTTTATTTAATGGAATTTAAACATGCGTAATACTCCGATCAGTTCTATAAATTTATTTTCAATAGTATTCGTGTCCAATATGAAGTTCAAATCCTCGTTCAACAATACAACTAAGTACTTAGCGTTGCCTTTTATTTTAATATTGGTTCCACTTATTTCTATGTCAATGTCAATTTTGTTTCTGTTTTTGAAAATGGCAATTTCAATCTTCTTTGTATTTATAATAATTTATTACTATTCAGCCAATGTAAGTATAGTGAAATGTCCTCTTTTACAATCTTTTCCAAATTGTCTTTATTATTAGTTGGATAGAACAGTATGGTGTAATCAGCGAAAATTTTAGAGCATTTAAATGGAATGCAGTTGCATCCTGTCAAACACCTGCTTTTGAATTCTAACAATTCTTACCTTCTTCTCCAATATAATAGAATATTAATACAGTTTATATTTCTTAGAATATAAGTTATAGAGTAAGATCACCTGTTTGCACCCGATTATATTTAATTCAACCCTTTATTTTTTCGTTGCGTGGTTATAATAGAGCGCCGCTGCTTCAAACACGTCATGTCGTCCAGTAGCTGCATATGCATTCGGCCTCACCGCAATACAATCTACACTACCATTACTACCGCTGACATGGTAGTAATCCCCCATTTATATAACCCCTGAGCAAAGACAAACAAATTTCATGTGGTTTTATAATTTTTAGCTTACTCCCCGCACCTCTCTCTCCCTCCAGCTGGACTATTGACCAACGGGATCCGCAATAAAATTAGTTTGGGAATCCCTGATCTGTGATTGAATCCCTGATCTAAATCTACGATGATGTAGACAATCATAAATTTTATATCCGAATTACAGAGTTCGTTTTCATCCAATTTATTAAGTACTATACCAACTATACTATGTTCGTGGGTACGGGATGTTAGATCTATATTCAT
>WYDF02288148.1:0-30205 GCA_009867245.2 Adranes taylori
ATATATATATATATATATATAAGTATTTTGATATGTGATTTTTATTGCATACTTGAAGAGTACTTGAAGAGTTTATTTCTTTTGTGTACTAAAATCATGATTGCTGTCTAAGCATTTTTCCATTGTTAAGCCTGATAGAGTTGAAATAGGAACACTTAAGAGTTTTAATTCATTGAAATGAGGAGTGATGACTTAATCAACAAGCAGGTCGGGTACGACCTATCAAAATTCAAAATTCTTGAAATTAATCGGGGTTCATTTATTATAAATTGGAGAGGGTTTCCTTTGTGCTTCATTGTTATAAGGGTTATTAGTGACATTTCTTATCTGGTGTTTATTTTGCTCAATTTTTTGCGGGTAGTAAAATAAAAATTAATTTAAATTGATGGCACTATTCGATTATTCGGGTACCTCTGGATCCGCCTCTCATTATACTTTAGTTCATTTAGGGAATTTAGTTTCTGCGTTTGACCTTGCCAAATTGGTTATTAACTGTTTGATATTTGAAATGTATTTTGACATATTGATAACTTCAATATTTTCTTTGAAACTTCAATTCGTAAATATGTAATGACAATAATCCAGTTAATGTATAACATGATTAACTGTTGTTAAGGTATTTTGATTTAACTAAATCAATCATTTAAATGTGCAAATTATTATAAATTTCAAAAAAATGTTTCAAAAAAGAGGATATCACTCTCTCTAGTCTATTTCCGTAAACAACGTTTACAGAACGTTTCAGTACGGCATCAATCATGGCGTACATAAATTGCAAGATGAAAAAATAAAATATTCTTATACATCTTAGTAGCTTTTGCTACTACAATTATTGTACAAATGTACATAGAAAATTGTTAACATTTTTAATATTACATTGTATACATATTACATTTTTTAATTAAAAACTTTTTCAAAAACAAGAATGTTAAAACATTAATTTTGTCATAGTGACATTAAAGACATCCTGAAGGTATTATTACTTGCTTTAATCAATTGATTGTTATTAACTTAGCAATTTATTCAGTTCCTCTGAAGAAGGTGCAATTGTTTCCACGAAACATGTCAGTTTAAATATTCAATCCTCATAGCTGCGTAAACTATCACCATTCACCGACTGGAGGCTTTGGTTTGTTAAATGTATGAAATATATGGAGTTTTTGGAACACTTAGTTTTAATTCATTAAACATTATAAGCATAGTTAATAATAAATTAGTATAGTAAACTAATATTGAAATTCTTTTTATCATTTCTGTTGATTGATTTTTTTTCTTTTGCCAAGTTGACTTTGTTTTGGAACCCTTTTTAATTTATAGCATTCTATCTCATTTAATAAAATGAATATATCAGTTCAGTCTTAATACATAGTTGAGAAAAGCTGTATATCTAGTTATCATCGTAATATTGCAATGATCACGCCACGTAAACCATTTTTGCAAGTCTTGTTGTGAGAGATCGTAGTTGTATCCTAAAAGTATGTGCAAATAAATACACCGTTCGTCTATATGTAGTTATATAGCGTTATATTAATCCATCCAAACGAAAAAGTGCATAGACTCGGCCGCCCAAAAAATGCTGGTGCATTCCCCGCCTCGTCCTCTTGTCGCGCCACAAAACTTGAGTTCCAAATTGCTAATCCAAATAGGGCCACACCTAGGTCAATTCTAGTACTGTTTGCAAATTTGGTCTTATTTGCAAAAGTATATTTATAACACTAGAAATATTGTAAAATGTCAGTCTACTATGGAGAAAATTCTATTCACTGTTAGTGAAAATAATTTATTTTTTGTTAAATTGTTTTAGAAAAAAAAAAATTAAAATATTATTATTTAACTTATAGATTGTCAATACGTTTCAGATTTAATACCGTGCAATAAATTATACAATAAATTACGGTTCAGTATCACTAGCAGCTGTACAATTATCATTGTCAAGAAATTAATTATGATAATTACTTTTTATGAAATATTTATTGACACATTTTTATATTGATCTATGTGCAAGGCATATTGACAGAGTTAAAATAAATACATATCATCTAATTCATCACAAAGGCTTTAAATATCTATATCATCTTTACCATTTGATCAGCTCCCAGTCACTACCCTTCAGCGGGTGTGACAATATGTTTATAACAGATTTATTAAATTCATTTTGTTAAAGAAGAACACATTTTAAGATCGATATGTTCTTTCTTTTTTCACTTTCGATTCCGTATGCAATTTCTAAATAAAAATGTGGTAAGCCACGACGCAATAGACATGATATGCAAAATATAATAATAACAATCGTTTTTGTTTTGTTTTATAATCCACACACGTAAACAGTTTAAGTTTAGAAATTTTATTGATATGCATTTTTAAGGTGATTATTGAATCCATGTTGTTTTAATTTTAAATATTCTTTAATATCTATTATTCCTTCTTTCATATTTAAATTTTCAACATTGATTAATAATTTAAAATAATTTTAATTCAATCATGTAAAAACTAATTTTAACATAAAATTCAAGTAGATGCAAGTACAACGAACACTTTTGTTAATATGTTTTAAATTTTGAAGAAACGTAATAAAAAAAATCTATGTTTTCACGTGGATCATAATAAATTTGGCAAAAATATTATAACAAATGACACAAGGTTAGACAGGTGTAAAATTGTAAAACATTGTTGAAATTTTTTAGTTAATTTAGATGTCTAAAAAATTGGTAGGGAAAGCTTCATCAAATATTTATAATTCCCAAAAGAACAGTAATAGACAGTTGTCGTTTTAGACAACTTTATTGAATTCAGTAGAGATAATAGTATTACCTCTTTCAAATATGTTCATTTCAGTACAAATAAACAATACACAAACTCATACATAAAAGGAAGCTGTTTTTGTTTTTGTCTAACCATAACGATTATTAAAATGAGATTATTGAAAATAATCAAAAAATGAATTTCATACAAACATAATTCCGTCAGCCCTCCCTCACTCATAAATATATTTGTATTTCATTTTATATGTAGACATTCAGAGCCCGGAAACTCACTAAATGAAATTGATGTAGATACTTTACACACACATCTGCATCACAAAGCTTCCCAACTGCTCGTAAAAATTCATTCCACATACCGGAAGCATCTTATAGAGCGGCTCGCTTTAAGAATAAGCGCGCGAAAGCCGACATCATTTTCTATGCACACCTGCGATTGCTGTTTTCTATGAGAACCTGCGTGTGTGTAAATGTCTCTAAATATTATTTCCGTGTCAGCGGTATCGTTTTAGGATTATTTTTTTTCCCACGATGCGAAGTCTTTTATGATTTCGCGCCGGTTTTCTTTTACAAATAAAATTTTATTTATTAATTTATATTTACATTATTAATTTAATTAGTTGTTATTAAGTATTATTATAAGCATCATTTTGCCTCAAAATATTATATATAAGATGAATATAAGAACTTTATACCTTCTTTTATATCTTGTTGTAAAAATGAGTAGCAAGCGTCTAATTTAAAGGTTTTAATTAGCTAATATTCTATCAGTCTTTATCTAATTAAAATTTATATACAATTATAAAGTAAATGAATTCTGCACGCTAAAACTGAGTTAGCATTTTTCTTATAATTAGACTTTACATCCATGCAGTTGTTAATTGTTGTCATGGCATTGTTCTATAATTTACAAGTTAATCTTTACGTGCATTTATTGTTTTCAATGATATATACACCTTTGAACATATATCGGTATCAATATATATTATTAGCTACATCACGTTGTTTTTTAAAACATATGTAATACTTGCGTTAGAGGAATTCTTTATTAATTGATTTCGAAGAGGGTATTTTATTTATGGGATTTTGACCATTAAATTTAAAAATTACAATCCATAAAAGATGAAATTTAAAATATATAAAATTACAATCTGAAATAATATCAATATAAAATTAAATAATATATAATAATTTCTTGATCATTTTTACTGTACTGACGTGGACAGAGCTGGATAAAATTAATTTCATCATGATTGATGTCTCACAATAATTCAAAAATAAAATTTTCTTTAGACGCATCAAAAGGTAAAAATTATAAAATGTATAATAAATTTTCTTACCAACATTTTTAAATATTATTTAAGTATCTATGCGACTTCAAACTTAAGGTAAATACAATATATATGAATAGAACATGTGTTTTTCAAACAATTAATAATTAAGCAGGTTTTCATTGCGATTTTCTTATTTTATTGAGAGCTGAGTTATTAATAATAAAACAATATATTAAAGTAACAATTAAAGTAAATTATAGTCGAAGTGCTGCAGTGATTTGGAGTATTCATAATAATGAATTAAAACAAAATATTCCACCTCCAAAAGAAGTTTTATTTAAAAATTTATGATTTATGAAATGATACATTATTCGGATTTAGAAGCTCAAAGTTTCCTTATTAAGAGACGAATTCAAAAACATTTAATAATATAATTTAAAAGTCTGTTATTTAAAAAAATTATTTAAAAGACTATTTAAAAAATATTTTTGATCGAAGAAAAAAAAAATAGATTTCAGTTTTTCTACCTAAATTTAGCATATTGTGGTCCTAGCTTAAATGCGGTTCCTTTGCCCCACTCCCAAAAACTAACTAACACTACCGGCAGCCCCTCGCGTCACGATACGATTTGAGCCGCGACTCCACGATGCTTCAAAACACAAGTCTATGACCTATGTACGAATGTACTTAGGAAAAAATCGCATATGTGTACGCAATAATTTTTATTTACTTTACGTATTTACGTAAATGAGACATGTTATTGACCGGATTAATAGTACATAGCTATATATTATCAATTATTTCATGACTTATCAATGGAGTTATGGTTATTTGCATTTTTAAGAATGTTGATATTGTAGCCAAAGCCTTTTAATACATTGTTTATAACCTATATAAATGACATTATTGTTTTATGGATTATATATTGTCTTCTCATGTC
Source organism: Adranes taylori (assembly GCA_009867245.2). Taxonomy (NCBI): domain Eukaryota; kingdom Metazoa; phylum Arthropoda; class Insecta; order Coleoptera; family Staphylinidae; genus Adranes; species Adranes taylori. The sequence goes on from WYDF02288148.1 coordinate 4,974, forward strand.
TACCAAATAGAACATTTATAAATCTCTTTTCGCATATACACGGAGCTCATAGCATTGTTTATCTATGGAATTAATTATTAATTCAAATATTCTTATTGTCAAATGTTCAACAAACAAAACAATACATATATTAAATGCAGTAAACAAAACAATTTTTCATTTTAACATTACACGGGGTAGATCCGATTAGGCTGTACGTACTAATTCCGCATTAGGTGTGGCGGTTTAGTGATTCGAACGGCCGCGTGACACGTAATGTTTAACAAGTTTCCTCCGCGCTACACTTGCACTTTTATTAGGATTAGCACTTAAAAAGTTAAAACTGTATAATTATTCTCTAGTTAGTTCTCGGACTACTTTCTAGTTCGAAGTCATACTTTCTTTTCATCACCGAGGTCATATAGCTTAGCACTAGCTGGCACTTTATTGATGTGCACCTGCTTCTTTGGCCACCGCTCCTAGAGTCACGCCGTATATATAAACTGAGTACAGACTCTGCTTTGTCTGTTTCCTGCTCGCAACGCGCGCTGTCTTCCTTTATTTAGCATTGTTGATAGATATAAAGCAAAGCATCCGTGAACTCTAGTTCTTCTCCAACCCCCAACTACTCCACATAGCCATAGTGCTTTGTATGCTAATGACACAGCTGCACTCAAAAAGTGGAAACTGCAAACCGTCATCTGCAGTTATCTTGACACTATTTTTTAAAATGAGCGCAAAAATGGCGCATCACCCCTAATTCGACTAAAACTCAGGCTCTCTTCATTCAGTATCCCTATCATCTCAAAAAGAAACATCAAAACCGAGCCCACATAAAACTTCGACTCTGAAACGAACCCATTTCATAAAAAGACGAAATTTGATACCTAGGTGTCATGTTTAACAGAAGATTCAACTGGAACTCTGATCTAAACAGCACTCTTTCCAGGGTATGCAAACGCAGGAACCTGATCTCCACACTCGAGGACGCTTTAGTGGCTGTCATTCAAAAACTCTGCATTACACTTACAAAACCTATATTGGGTCACTTATAGACTATAGAGCTATATTTCACACTTTCTAATGCGAAACGTTACACTTCTAATTTCCGAGTGTACTACTACTATATGAACACTGCTCTGCGGAGCCTATCACAGATCGTCTAAAATTTTTACAGTCTAAATATCCGACTCGACGTGATGCAGAAAACAACACAATAGCACACCAAAATCTTCGTTCGGATTGGATAGCCAGTCTTCACCGTAGCAAACTGCCATTCCCAAATCTGCCAGCTCGAATTATACAAACCATGCAGGAACCTCTGAGGATCTCTTAAATATCCTAGAATCAATTCCCCTTTCCCTTCGATGATTCCTACGTCTATATTATAAAACAAAGACAAAAAATAAAATTAACAAAAAAAAAACAAAAAACAGACATTCCCTTCCGCAGCATCCTTATATTCTATTTCAGGTCAATTAACACCCATCAGCGCATCCAAGCAAGTGCAACTAGAAGTTATACAAGACCACCAGCAAAATCAGCTCACCCCATTATACCAAATTCCCTCATCAGTTGACCATGCTATGGCCAAGGCATTGCAGGTTCCCTTGGCTGTAAAGCGAATGCTGTAGCGTACATCTTCACTGCAAGCTATCACCTAATCACAATTTCATATCTGAACCACAGCGAAGCGTGGCCAGGTTTAGCTAGTATTTAATGAAACTTACAAGTTAAAAGATTTTTTAAATTAATATATAAATAATTCATGTTAAGACAATAATAAAATGTATAAAATATTATAGAACAGTAAAACGTGATTTAAAATAAAATGTAAATGTCAATTTTATTAGAAAGTTTTTAAGTCGTATAGACATACATTCATAGACATTAAATCATATTTTACACAATTTCAAACAAATCACTTACAGGATGCGATATTAATAAAAGTATTTGTTAGAAATATTAAAGGTACTTCCTTGCTTTTAAAAATCTTGATTTACGACAGGTTTTGGTTTATGACTATTTTCAGGTATAATTATAATGAAATTAATTATGTTTCTTCTAAATTTTTTTCTTAATAATGTAGGTTAGGATTGTTTTTTTTTGCAGAATTGAATTGTTATTTCCTTACAACTTGAACTACATTTTTTTAGTATTACATAAAAAAATTTAGTTAAAAAATATATACTTGAAGGTGAGTTAAACCGAAACCGATCGTAAATAAACATTTTTTAAAAACAAATGCCTTATGTTATTATAACAACAAAGTTTATCTACAAGACAAGTGGTATAAGTTTAGTACAAATTGTTGCAAATGTTTCATAAACAAATCCTCTTTCTTTACTGATCCTTTGGTGACAGGAAAAAAATAGTTTTAGAACATCCATAACTTAGAGATAGCAAAATATTAATGCAGAAGGTTCACGCTTTCGGTGCACAAACATAGCTGTGCATTTCATTGCTAATCGAATTTTATTCCAATCAAATATTGAGCTGACTAACCTTTAAATTACTGGACTAGTTGTACATTGTTGCAAGTGATCAACATATAATTTATATTATGTAAATATTTACTTCCAGCTTATGAAAGAAGGGGTGGGTGAAACGCCCACTAATTTTTAAAATTAATCTAAAACCAACCAAACATTTGTCAATAACAATAAGATTCAATCAAAACAAAACTTCATACCCAAGATAATGAATCTATTAAGAAATAAAATACTACAATAATTTTCATATTATTTGCTATCTATTAGTAAATATTGATTTGTTTCTTCATAACTATAAAAACTATATTGATAACCATTTTATTGGAAAAACATGAAATTAAAATAATGAGAAATGAAGGATATCAGAGCCGCGCTTAAGTATATTGTAACCGGGGCGGCAGGCAAAGGCGCCCCAAAATGCTAAATTTGAAGACAATTAGTATTTATATGCAGTTGCTCGTCAAGGGATGGTGCAATGGTTGCATGCCACTCGGGCGGCAGGTTTTAGGGGCGGCAAGTAATTGAATGGCAATACCAATTGTGTTCTTAAATTTGGCTTTATAGGTGCCGCCAAATTTTTCGTGGTATAGCAGCGCCAATATATTTAGAGACGGCTCTGAAATTTACTATAATAACAAAGGAGATAATTTGCTTTATGAAACCTGTATTTTATTTCATAGTTATTTGATAAAATAATAATATTTATTGGTAATTTTAGTTGTGCTGGATTGATTCTCGCAGACTTTTTGCTTTGCAGCAAAGGTTTCTTGTTTCGCTGTGCTTCGGCTTTACTAGGGTGACGTTGGCGTCACTTTGCGTTGGATATGGCTAGTGGTGGATCCAGAAAGTCCTCTCAAGGAACTCAAATAGAGAAAAAAATGTTGTATAAAAAAATGCAAAGGAAAAAGTTTGGAGTACGGTTCACAAAAAAGAAGCGAGTCTTAGCTTTGTAAATATTCGTCGTCTATTAATGCTATTTTATCAATTAATGCTTATTTCCAATGAGTTGCCTTTTATTAAATTTGCGTACTTTTATTTATTTACCTCAAAGTTGCGGTTATTGTATCAAATTTTGAACTGTTTCTACTAGTTTTTCATATATCTTGTACTGTATTTCTGCACCTTAACATTTTATAAATAGTTGATTAGCGTTTATTGGTAGTGTAACGCTTAATTAGAAAAAAACGCCCAGCCATCGTTGTGCAAAAGTGTGCTTTGTATTAAAACAGCATGCACAAATTACTATTGCGTAATTCGTGCATACATTGGTGCAAATTCGTGCGAAACACTAATCATTGCGTGCCTCCAAACATTTACGTCATTATTCCAAAAATTATAATTTAGACCCACCATTGCCAGTGACATTTATTACACTGCTATAGTGTCAATTTATAGACCTCATTAAATTTAAAATAACGTTTCCCTATCTATGTCATTATAATTGATTGCATAATAAATCTGTTATTGTGTAGTACTTTATCAGTTAAACCTATTAGTAAACCTCTTATCAGAAAAATGTCAGGCCATGCTACCAAAGCCCTGTTACCAGCCCTGTGATACGCCCTGTTACCAAAAACTATCAAAGCGAGTATTAAAGCTCTTGCGAAGATACTAAATTTTTGACAAGAGTAGTTGATTAGGATAAAAGTTGATTACGAGACAAAAGCACGGTTATGTTGCAGGGCAGTTAGTATTTTGTCTTTCTTAGTGTCTTTACTGTTCTAAAACATTTAAACAATAAATATTCTAAAAATTATATAATAGCTGGATTATAAAAATAATAATCAATAAAAATTTTAAAGCATTAGTCAATGGCGGATGTAGAGGAGCAGGTGTACACAAATCTATATTCCACCTAAAATTTATTTCGTAAGTAGTAGGCCCAACCAATCCATACTAAATTTCTCTCCAAAACAAGGCAATCCCTGGGCTTATGAAAGATGAATATTTTGGTATATTAATGTATGAATTTTTAGGTTTACGATCGAAAATGTACTGTCAAATAAGTGAAACATCGTTAAAGGTATTCTGAGTGATACCTTATAAAGTTAAAGGTGTCAAATAGAATGTCGTGAAAAATTACAGCTGAAGACTTTAGGATTTGTTTATTTAAAAAAGCATTGGTTCGCAGAACGCAACTCAATTTTTAATCTATTGGTCACGACATTTTCACTCAGGCCCAAAATAAATTAGCTCTTTCTCCTTACGATGATAAGAGATACATTTGCTCATGATCGAATATCCACATTAGCTTGGAGACATTACAATATTCTCTTATATGTTTTATCTCAGAAAACTATAAGCGAACAAGAACTTGAAGAAATAGAAGAAGAAGTTTAGATTTTATCATTTCATTGCATTATATTTATTAATTTTAAATATTTTTTCTAAATATTATATTGTAGCATATATATTATATGTTTTATTTGATTGCTTTATTTATTTGCCTACACTGCGATCTTTATTTGACTAAAATGGAACCTGTAAAATGATAGCTGTTTCTAAATATGTAAATTGAAGCGGTTCCTAATCAGATAAAATCTATTCCCAATCCAGATGAGACCTGTTCCTAATCAAATGAGCCCTGTTCCCTATTTTTGAAACATCATTACATTATTATTATATGACCCTGGTAATATCTAGTTATAAATCTAGTTACTTTTTGTTTTAAATCCTACATAACCAGAACATAACCAGAACCACCAGTACAGAATTTTAAAATTAAACGTGATTACGTCGCATTTTATTAAATATTCAAATTTCGCGGCAAAAATTAAACCAGACCAGATCCGGAGCGAGTCCGACAACGGTTCCCGAAAGAGTCCCAAACAGGTCCCTAAGGGCCCCAAAAGACCCCAAAAATTAGCCCTGAAATGAACAGCCAATGATGTCATCAGCGCCATCTCGGATTTTCGTTTAAATCGAGTTGAGATACAGTCTTGCCGGGTAGGCGGGTAATTAGAATCGGCGGTCGCCTACTACTTTCGTAATTAAGAATTAAGACAGAATATGTTGAACAATTAAAATTTCTATATTTCCAAAAAATTTCGATAACAGACTTTCATGAAACCTTTGTTCTAACTCATAGTTATTTCATATAATATTATTTATCGATAGACGTAATTGTGCTGGGTTAATTATCTTGGAGTTCTTTCTATGTGACTAAGTTGTCTTGTTTTAGTTTTCGAATTAATTGCATATAATCAGTGACAAATTCTGAAAGAAACGAAATGAGGAAGTAAACTCTACCTTCCTCTACCTCGGAAATGTTTTACTCTACCTTCCAATTAAAACTTGAGGAGTGGAGCATTCAACATTTTTTATATCTTTCAATAATTTGAGGAGCTGTATTTCATGCCTTTCAATAAAAAAAATTGAGGAGGAGGAGGAGTACATGTTTGAGAATTTGTTTACAAAATTGTTGTAAAACTTTCTGTAAAACAGTTGTCGTAAAACTTTGTGTCTACTTCAGCTGTAGTCGTTGCGAGAGAATGTTTTCTGTTTGATAACCGTAGTTACACATATTGTTAAAGAAAATTATTTAGTTAGGTTCAGCTTTAAATTTCTGAACCGTTGAATTGATTGCTTTCAAATTGTTATGTAAGGCGAGTTTAATATTCTCAATGCCTTAAAAATTAAAATATTATTTCAAAATAATATTAAGAAAATAATGATTCATTGAATTTAAATAAATAAATATTTAAAAGAAAAGAAAAGAATGACACAGCATATTTTTAGTCAAAATTAAGGAAAAATTGCGAAATGAACAAAGCAACGGAATGGTTAAATGTAAATTAGAAAAACAACTTCTGTTGGCGCTTGTTTTGCAAGATGAGTCATAGACTATCCGAATTTGGGTTGTCGAAGACTCTGGTTAATATCTTCATGTGCTATTTTAATTTCTCCATGTGCCCTAAATTTTCATAAAGTGTATGTAAGCACTCTCCAAATTTTAATCATTGCCTATTCTTTTTTCTTGTTGTATCAGTCTGACCGCTGCTCTTTTCTTCTCTCTCCTAGCTCCGGATTTCCTTCTTTAAATGGTATCCGTACGATATACTTGCCGTTTTCACCTATTGTTGTGGTGGACGCGTAAAATTTTGCACACTTCTTGTCCTCATTATCTAATTCCCTTTCTCCATTAATTTCCTCTATCTTCCAAAACTTTGACGAGTTTCTGAGGCATATCTTTGTTATTTTCATTATTATAATCAGTTCTGGCAAACTAAATTTGCTTGAAAATCGTGGTCTCAGCAGTGTTTGTATTTTTTCCGCTAGTATTAACCGATTTGGTGTCAACTACTCATTTTATTTTAATATGTTCCTTTTGGTTGGGAATTTTTACCGTTTGGAATGCTTCTTTTCTTATGAATGACGACTGAGAACCTTGATCGAATAAAGCTTTCATTTCGTGGACTGTTACATCTATTTCTAATACCCGTATCACAGCTGTTGCTAACAAATTTGTCCGAATTTTTTGTTCTCTTTTTCATTCTTTCCACTTGATGCATTACATGTTGGTCGTTGCTGAGGCTGTTTATTCTGGATATATCTTGGTTGCATTTGCTTTGCCTGTCCTGTAGTTGGCTTTGTATTCTGATATGGCTTGTGTAGCAATGTGTTATGTCCTCTGCCACACGTTTTGCATGGCATCATTACTCGACACCTTTCTTTGGCTGAGTGTTTCAAACACCGCTGACATAACTGCCTTTCCTTTATTTTCTCTAACCTTTCATTAACCGACATATTCTTAAAATTCTTACACTCATATATCTGATAACTTCCGTTGCAAAAGGTCCATTTTCAAGTTTTTCTATTCCCTAATGTTTCTAAGGATTGAAACGTCTTTTCCAGGAAGCCCATTATATCTTGAAATATTGGTATTTTATGAGGATCTTGTAAACTTTGTCCGAACAATATGTTTTTTGTTGAGTACCATTTCCGACATATGATTGTGCCCAAAAATGGTCCCCAATCTTCACGCATAAATTTTGTATTGCTCCAAGACATTCCGTTATTGTGTCATGCAACCTCTTGAATTCTACACAATTCTCTATTTGTACCGATGGAAGATCTAAAATTTTCTCCACATACACGGCTAACATTTGCTTGTAATTCTTATACATTGTCCGTAATATATCCCAACACATCTCGTAGTTAGAACCGGTTATCGGCATAAGCCAAATAAGTTTCTTTGGTTCAACACCTAAGTACGACGTTAGACGTTAATTTCTTCAATTTTACAACGTTTTTTTAAATATGAATTGTTTTTGTGCACATATCATAGAAGGTAGTCTAATTTTCGTATTTCCCGATCCCTTCTCCGATCTCTTTTAAAGTCGCCCGGATCTCCATATTTTCTTCCTCTTCGCTTCTCTCTTTGCTTCCATCTCTACGATCCAATAGTCTTTGTACAGTTCCTCAATTTTCAGGTTTTGGACAGTTACAAATGCCTTCCCATCTTCGTCGTCCATAGACTTTTCTGTTTCTGCTGCATCCTCATAAGATTGTTTTACAATGTTTTCAACCTTCTTCTTCAATCCCTCACTATTTATCTCAAATTTATTTAAATTTTCTTCAATTTTATAGAGATACGTTATCATTTCATCGTAGCAATCTTCTGCTGTTTCCATTAAACCTCTCGTAGATTTCCCGCGTTTGCTTCAATTCTTCTCGGTTGTTACAATTAATTCCCAAACTTCCTCTATCTTACTCCTTCTTCTTTGCACAGATTCTGTCGTCTTTATTGACGTTGGATCCTTTTTCATGTTAATTAGGATCGTTCGAAAGTCCTTGGCGACTTTCTGTTAGGCTCTAAATTTTTCATTCATTGACTCTATGGACATTTGTATCGAATTTATTCTAAATTATTTCTCAAAGAAAAAATAAATTCCTAATTGTTTGTATGCTGTATATTTGACTTTATTGACCTTGTGGATAGTTAGAGTCGTAAATTCTAATACTCTCGCAGCTATTTGTTTGTTTCTTTAGTTGAGATTTCTTTGGATTTTCTTACTTCGATTCTACTAGGTTTCTTCACCAAGCGAACCTACTTCTTCAATGATTGAGGGTCTGCATCCAATTTTTCTTGAAACAACCGTCTACCCAATCTTGATTATTTTGTTAAACCCGAACACCGAATTATTGCGTCACTAATTCAACATTCGAAAAACCATGAACTTTCTTCAGGGCAATTTTCGTTTCTCTTCGTTATTTTCTTCGTTGAACCGACCCGTGGCACTGATTGTACTTAAAAAGCTCGAAGGACCAGGAACAGTCGTCGTATAACGTCGTATAACGTATTTTAAAAATATTTTTAAATATGCAGAGTTTCAAAATGAGTCACATTTTTTAAATGGAATACCGTAAATCTTTTTATTTTATTTAAAACATTTTATTTGACTATCATCTAACATCTGTAGAATTATAATAGTAATCTATTATACATTCAAATGCTTGGAGATTTATGTTTAGAAATAAAATGTTGTCTCTATTGATTAAGGTCAGAATGTCTCTATATTGATTTCATTTTCTAGTATAGAGGTTGGTCGGTTTAAAAATAGCGGCTGTACCTACTTTGAAGTGATTTTTCTCCATCTTTTGCAACACCCTGTAGATTTTTACAGCAAGTGCTGCAGAATTTAATTCTATACATGGCGCCGTACATATTGCGGATGTTTTAGAAGTTCAAGTTAGAAGAACTCATCCATCAAACTTCGTCGACAAGGCACTTTTGGCAGCCGTGGAAGTGGACGAAGGCTTGACGACGAGAATGTTGGCCGAAAACTCATATATTCTCTCCATAGTTCGTCGTTCCAAACAGCTCGAAAAAATATAAAAATTAGCTGGTTGGGTCTCCACGAAATCTCCGAAAACAAAAAAAGTTGAACGTATCCGAATTTTCAGCGATTTGCTGCAGCGAAACGATCAAACTCCATTCCTGAGGAATCTCGTCACTGGGAGTGTCGTTCTTCAAAAAAGTCAAAAGAAAATGTTTGAATTTGGCCAGGTGTTTTACCCAAAGAAATATCGAAATGCTTTCGCTGTAAGAAAGCAATGTATTGAGTTTAATGGGACAGAAGTGGAATCATCTCAAATGGTATTTGTTATTGATAGAATGACGACGATAATCGTCAACAGTTGCGGTTTCCAGACAGAAACGACAAGCGGCAATTAAATATCGCGCAAAAAGAACTATATTATCTTCTACTTCCTCCACGATAATGCGCGTCTACATGTTGAGCATCGTCCAATAAAGACTGGAAACTATTTTCTTATTCGCCACATTCTTCCACAGAAGCACCTACGGACTACCGACATCAATCGATAGCTGAAAAATTAGCTCGCGAACAAAGTTTATGACGACTTGGTAGACGCCATCCAAGAGTGGATTGCCTCTAAGAACAGCAAATTTTTCATCTGTGGAAGCAACCAGCTGCTTTCGCAAGTGGGACGCAGTAATTGAAATAGATGGTGAATTGGCTCCGGAATAATCATTTAAAGATGTTTAATATCGCTATACCTATCTTTAGTCGTTCTTACGATAAACATGAAAATTTAAAATTGTTTAATATTTACAATAGTTTTCTATATAAAAATAAAATTATTTAAAATATATTAAAAGTAATTTATAGTACATTTAAACAAAATCAAATATTATAAAACTAGAATAAAAAGTATGATTTAATAACAAAATAAATAGCGAAGTCAATTGTGATAAATAAACATTTTGTGCAAAAGTAATAAAACAAACATAAGTTTAAGCTTAACCTTAAGTCTTCCTTCTTGCTGCAAACAAAAAATGAGTCTGTTTAATAACTTCATCTTTTTATTTCTATAGGCGTTATGCTTCTAAAAGAGTAAATAATTCTCTGCTTCATGGCCTCTGCTGTTGTTGGAGGTTTTGGATAGACTATTTCTTTTACATATAGCCATCAATAGAAATTAGGATTTGTAGATCTAGTTCAAAATACAAAAAACTCGCAAATATACACACTAGGACAAATTTTAAAATCTACTCTTTTTGGGTTAAAATCTAGTCTTTTGGGGACTTGCAAAACCCGTTTGTCTATAAAAATCTTAAAATAAACAATACTTATGAATCATATCTATTTTCAATTTGCTCTTACAAATGTAGTATACAAAAACTAAAAAACAAAAAATTATGTAAAACTAAAATTGATTTTATAGGTTCATAAACCTGCCTCAAAGAACATAGACCCAATCGCTATTTAATTATTCTCATATAAAATATTAATTTTTGAAAACGATTATTTTAATAATTATCATTGATAAAGAACATTACAAACTTCAAGTTCCATGACCGTTGAAATGAATAAAGTTATAACAGTCTTGTTGCACATTAAAAACATAGCACACTTTGAGAAAAAATGGACGCACGCGATTACTACTAAACATTTTGTATAAAAACCATTAGCGCACCAAAGCAATTTAACTTTCCTGTTCTTTTTCAAATTTATTAATTTCAGACGCATTATAAGAATAAAAATAAAAATAAATAAATTCAAATAACTTATTACAAAATATTTTTGTTTTGTGATATCAACTCTCCCACTCTCATATAAACGCATTTTTTGTAAACAATACTACACTCAAGTAAAAGTGTAGGGCCGAGGATGGAATCCTGCGGTAACGTAATTTCAACTAAACACCCATATTGTATCGAATAACCCAAAAAAGATTAAAAATTAGAATTAAAGATTATGTTCTGTGACCTCCCATCTAAGTACGGATGTGAGGAGTTGACAGGTTGACATTTTCCAACACAGTAACCATTACCTTTCTTTTTTAAATAGAAGGAGAATAATAAATTTCTTTACTACATCAGGAAATACGCCATCTTGAAAAGAAAAGCGACATAATTATAACAATAGCTCAATTATGCTATTTACACAAAATTTTAATTTATGGAAATGCAGATATTCCCAGAGGAAGCAGAATTCTTCAACTTATTGATAGGTTAGATCAATATTTATACTTCCGTAACTATTAAAGTTTGACTCCTCAAGTTGGTATTGTTAAAAAGAGAATTACACAGCCTCTCGTAATTCGGAAAAATATTCAGTATTACTAAAATACACAGAGTGTCACGGTGGGTTATAGGTTATTAACCTCTTAGTATCAATTTTTTGGAAAATAAGAAATAATAGAATTATATCATCTATCATCTTGGATAAATGCCTTTTCATTGCTTGCAAATGTTATAGACCCAAAAAATTTCATACCAATCGGTTCAGTAGTTCAGGAGAAATTCTTCAGGTAGTTAAGGATACACACATGCCAACACACAATCACTTAGTAAATGAGTTCCAGTTCATTGGAGTATATAATTGATAAAATGAAACCACAAATTAAATGGAACCTACTCCAAAATAGAAAAGATCATTCTTGTAAATAAACATTAAAACTGTTGCTGTCAAATATGAAATTTTTTTTTGTAGTAGTAGAAAATCTTTATTGGCATACAATAATATATAATACAATTCATTAATAAGCAATATATACAACAAATCCTAATAGACTAAAAAAACACCAAAAAAGTCAAAAGAAAAAAAATTATAACAAAATAAAATAAAGAAACAAAACATTATCCTCTCCAATTCTGTTCTACCCTTAACACCCCCACTTATAACCTTCTCATCGCTCCTTATTCCTCTATGTGTTTTCTATTTTTTCTCGCAATCTCTTTCAAAATTGTTTTCATTAGTTCCATTCCTTTTCCGAGTCTCCAAACATATCCTCTAATTATCCCCAATCATTCTTTCTCCTTCTTTCCACTCAAACACTTCACATTTCATATTCAATGCAACCATGCCAATATCATTTCACCACATCTGTCCATCGACCATCCAGTTCTTTCATATATCTATCTGCTACTTTGTATCCATGCATTCCTCACACCATCCGCACCCCCTTCTTTCGTTCCCAATAAATATATTTCCTTACCCAATCTCCAATCCACATCTAACCATTCTTTTCTTTCATACTTTACCATCTTTTTCACTCCTGTCACCCAACCTCTATTTTGCCCCGTTTCCTGCAACACTATCTGATAGACGTGGACCTATCCATGGCAAGTATACTCTTAATACACCTAGGTTGCACTCTTTCTATTAGCTTTGTTTCACACACAGTCCACACTTCAGTACCACACATCATTATACTCCTCACACAAACCTCCATTATCATCAACCACATTCTCATCGACCTCAATCTCCTTTCCCACACCTTCCTCATTCTTTCCATTACTCCCCTCGTTACTATCATCCTGATATGCTCATTACAAGTAATCGATAACCTTTTGCAAACCATAACCTTCCTCTCTTCAACATTTGACTCCAGTCCCTTCTCTGCATATACCTATTCACTCGCCCAATCACCTCTTTCAATTCTTGAAACTTGAGTATTAATTTCAATACTAGAAATCAATGCTTCAAATAACCACAACACTTCAATGCTCAAATTTTAAATTAACTTTTGGCTGGGGTTTGATCTATAGACACACTAAATCATAGCTAATTTGATAGCTCTTAATGCACTGACCACAGTGGTTTAAATTATATCTTGGAAGCCAGTTTCGTTCGAGAATCAACAGGTCTAAAAGAACTATATAAAAGAAGCTGTATAAAGAATAGCAAAATCTGGGTAAAGAGTATTCGAGAAACACGGATAAAGCAAATATGAAACGTCAAATTTGGAAACGTGATCTCGTAGAGTTATTTGACATTTCCCTGCAAAAGGTGATGGACATGACTAGCGTATCACAAGAAGATAAAGAATTTCTGACGTCACAAAGAAAAGATCTTATGAGTTCGTCAATGAGTGGAACAGATAAGGTTTTCGCCTCGAAAATCAGAACTAAGTGTACAAAGGAAGACAAAAATGATCTATATTAGATTAAACATTACAAAGCTATCGCTGAAGTCAATAAGACTGTTATACTGTAAGATTTATCTCCATCATCATCAGTACTTAGTCACGACGAGACCGAGTTTTCGCCTCCAGCAACGTTCAAATCCTAGATTAATACCCCTTGATCAGACACTCATGTCTACTTGGGATCGAGATCAGGTCTCTGTTCGACAAGCAAGTACTTCATTTATAACAACTAGAAAGAGCCTTGGCCACGATGTTTCCAAAATTGCCTTATCTCCAGCTACCGTTTACCGAGCTCGGATGATCAATAGAAGTAAAATGGCGAACCGAAGCTTTCAAAGAGTCACTCTTTGAAAATCCTCCTCATGTCGTCTTTCATTGGGATAGTAACAACTTTGGGAGTGTCAAAACTTTAGAAGATAGAGTTGCAGCTCTAGATTTTGAGTATTTGCTTGGCAAAGATTTTGAACATTTGCTTGGCGTACCACCTGTTGCCCTGAAAGACACTGGTGAGCAGATGGCTGAAGTAGTTCTTCGGGAAGTGGACCGATTTGACTTTGCGACATTATCATCGGTTGTCTTTTGATACTACACCATCTAGTAGAGGACTGATCCAAGAGGCACGTACCAGAATTGAAAGGGAATTCGGACGAACATTTTTGTCATTGGCTTGCCGTCATTACACCCATGAACTAATACTGAAAGGTGTAGGAGTGTTGGAAAACTTGATAAGAAGTCATATACGACAATGCTGGATGAGTTTAATCAAGCCTTTCTAGAAAATGGTTAACTACATCCAAAATGTCCTAAAAGACGGAAGTCATCCAAGAGAAGGCTACAAAATATTTATTACAACTCTGACTCCTGTATCTCGGAGGTTAGTCTCAAAACGACTTCAATTTCAGGATTACAGTGGCTCTGCATCAAGTAAGGTAGATGGCATAGGCAATATATGCACTTAAAAGAATCCTCTTCACGATGGGCTCCAAATAATGATTTAGATCTGATATAGCTTCTGAGCATTTATCGAGATGCAGACGTAAAAAACATGCTCTCACAGTTGCTAAGAGACACCTTAAATACGAAGGTATTACTCAGGATGATAAGGAAAATATGCTTAAAAATTTAGAAACCAAACCTGCAAAGAAAAAGGAAATGAAACGATTAGAGGTTAAAAACCTAGGTTTTGACCGAAGCCATTTCGTTACCTGAGCCATTTCGTTACTAATAAAACAAAGACGTTCGATGTGACAGAATACTTCAGTGATTCTCTAAAAAGCCATGTGAACACTCTTATGGAGGTAAATGATACCGCAGAAAGGCGTCTTTAAAAACGTCTTTGGTAAAAGTAATAAATCGAAAAACGGAAATACAACAAAAACAATTAAATATAAATATTATATTGTATAAATATTTGTATGCAAAACCCCTTACGCAAAAACAAGATTTCAGTAGTACAATTCTCAGCATGTGACAATTCTGGATATTTAAACGCTAAAACAATTTAATGTTTTAGAACAAAATCTATGCAGTACAGTGATAATATAATGCGGTTTTATAGGGCTGCCCAGAGCCCCGAGGCTAAAGAATTAAACGTGCCCCCTCCCCACCCCAAAAGGAAAATCCAATATTTTATAAGCATGCTTACCGATGAATACGAACTGTAATATACTCCTTCCTACAACTAATAGACTCCAGCTGAGTTTCCTACAATGCATATTTTCCTTTATTTTAGTTTCCAATTGAATAATATATATTTTTTTTGGTTAAAGCGATGGCACCCAAATACAACTCTTTGAATTTTTACTCACAAGGGAAATTTCTATTTTACAAAATACCCGAAATGGCCCGGACCCCTCAGGTGCCGGGGATTATCCTCCCCCCCCCCCCTATCGTCGGCCCTGTGATTCTAGTGTGTGCTTTTATGTTTATAGCACTTTATGTGATTCCTTTTAAATTCATCAAAGTAATTGCAAAAGCTGTAACTCCTGAACGAAAAGAGCCTCCAAGATATAAGATAAACCATTCTGCGGACAGCATTAAGAACTTTCAAATAAACTATGATTTTAATGGTCGCCGTGTGTCCATAAATCAAATCCTAGTAAAATTTTTTGTAATAATTTTACAAATACATAATTTGAAACCAATGATAGACGTAAAAACAAATTAATAAAGATTAAAATGATATACGTTCGTGAACCTGCCCGACTTTTCTCTAAAATGTGCGTTTAGTATGTGCACCTCTATGAATTTGCAACTCGACATTATAAAAAAAAAGTGGTCCGGCAAGTTTCGGCAAGGCGCTGCTAACCGCACACACTGCGCTCCGCGCTCCTGTTGCATTTCGCCCGTCTGACCGAGCGAATTTTTAGTTTTAGGGGGTATCCTATCCTATGTATGCTTCGCACAATTCGCGAACCAAGCACACACATTACAAGAAATCGTCACATATCGTCGCATAGTCTCAATTTTTGGCAATCGCCAGGACTAGCCGAAAATTCTCTTTCTATCCGTCGCAACTATTTGCAATACTGCAGCGTCGCGCGCTAGATTAGATCGTTTTTCATTTTGTTTTCTCTCACTCTCTCTCTCTCTCTCTCTTTCTCTACAAGAAGTTTGTTTTGTCCCATATGCTAATAAATTTCAAAACATATTTGAAAGAAAAATCTGAAAATCAAAAATATCATGTATAAAGTAATGTAGTTACGGAAGATTTTCGCGACCGTGTCTAAGACTTGACCTTCACCATGAAGACAAAATAGAATAATAGTAATGCCGCGATATACGTTACTCGTTTAAGTTAATTTCGTTTTTTTTCTGTTTTTCCTGTTTTATTATTTTTTATGTAAGTATTTTTATTTATTTTATTTGAGTTTTGTATTTCCGTTTTATGATTACTAATTAATTTGAATCTAAAATAATTTATTTTTTTATATGTTTTAATTTAAATAAGTTTTGTTAAGCTTTATTGCAACCATGATTTTTTTCCAAGCGCTTATTTTAATATTAATCGATCAAAGGGCAGAATAAGTGGGTCACTATCTCAGGACCTAGATATGAACAAATTACTATTAATTGTTTAACAAGATGAATAATAATTATTTAGAAAAGTCTAGATTTGTGCTTCGGTTTCAGAGGTTCGTAATGTCTTTAACAAAACAGCGTAGTCAGAATTTCCCATTTTCGACAATAAGTTATTGGCAAAGTATTGAATCCTCGTTTCATTTTGTAATTAAAGGAAGATTTTAAACAGCGACAGAGTAGGGCACGTTAGACACATATGAAAGGAAAGACATTTTGATTATTATGGTGGTGAAATGGGGTGGGGGTATTTGAAATATATTACAAAATTTTTACATATAAAATACAATTGTTCACCCTTTTATCGTGTCATTTTTATTTATATCATTTAAGTAGAAGAACAACGAGAGTGATGATCCTTGCGGGACAACCTTGTAGTAAGGAAAATGTTGGCCAGATTTGATTCGTAACTAAACGTTTAGTTTAATTTTTTTAATATGGAGATACTATTAGAGAGCCTTGTGTGTTTCTAAGTTATCCTCTAGTGATGCCAGAATAAATTATAAAGGAACAACGAGAGTGGGGATCCTTGAGTTGCACTTGTAGTAACGAAAATATTAGCTAGGATTAATTGTTAATTTGAAAGCTTAGTTTATTTTTTAAATATAAAGATATTATTAGAGAGCTTTGTGTTTTTCTAAGTTATTCTCTAGTGTACTGTAAAGGAACTCCGAGAGTAGGGATATTTGGGGGACACATTGTGTTGAGAACAAAGTTGAGGAGAATAAACAACCTGTTAACTTGAACATTAAGTTTTGTTTCTGAGGTATAAATTGGTGAGTTCTGTGCCTCATTGAGTCGAATACTTTTTCAATAATAAGAACTGAGTTGAACTGAACTCCTAAAGTAAATATCATTATACAAGCTGGAAACATATGACGAATTCGCCCCGATGCCAATAGATTTGAACATTTCCGCATCTAATCATAGCAGAAATGTCATGTGCCGAACTAATGATATATTTCGGTATTTGGTTAACTTAACATTTTGGGACAACACCATTAGATTAGAGTTAGATAAGGTTAGGATTAGATTAGGGTTAGGTTAAGTTATGTTTACGCTGGTTAGATTAGATTTGTTACGTTAGGATTAGATTAGAGTTAGGTTAGGTTCTGTTTACGCTAGTTAGGTAAGGGTTCGATTAGGGTTAGGTTATGTTTACGCTGGTTAGGTTAGGACTAGATTAGGGTTAGTGTCATTCAAGCACTTCATGTGGTAATAAATAATAACAATAAAGTTATAACAATAAGGTAAGTAATTAGTTTTTATAACCTATATCACTTTTCTTCATATGATCGAAGTACAATTTCCCATTTCGGAATGTATTCAAATGGGCACAGTCAGGTGTCGAAATGTATCATTATTTCGGCATATGGCATTTCTACTATTACCGGATGCGGAAATGATCAAATATATTGGCAACGGACCGAATTTGCCATCTGTTTCCAACATATACATTCGACGAAAGCATGGAAACTGGATGTCTTGGATTTTCTTGGATGTTTTTCTAACATAATTTTTATTAGTTTCTGAAAATCTTTGCCCAAAGGTTTTTAGAGATCTGTATTCTTTCAAGTTATTGTCATTGTTTTTTTATCATATTTGCGATCTTAGATAGCGTATGTAGATGACGTCATGTAATTTATTCCTATTTTTGCCTTTACATTCCGGGATATACTAGCAAGCTGGTATCCAATTATGTGTTCTGTACTAGACAATAATTGCTATATACTATATCTCAGTTTCTACATATATAAATGTATAAATAGGTTATTTTGTATTTCAAGATTTACTGTTTTTATGTTAGATTTATCGAAATTTTGTGTCATGTTTATTGACTGATTATATAAGAGACTACATTTTGTGGAACAATACACATTTGTGGAATCAATACCTTTTAATGCATTAATTGTAGTAAACACAAACCAGGAAAGAAGCGGGACTATGCAATGGGCCTGCTTGAATAATATTTTTATGTCAATCTAAATTTAGGAAAAAGAACTTTCAAATTTGAGATTAGAATGAGCCAACATATCCTTCTTTTTATCCTTAATATAAGTAATATTTCCAAGGTTATCTGCTCCAACACTATTTTTTAAAATTATATTCGTAAGTGTTCAGAATGGGATTATAAATCTAGGACAAAAGCTAATATGCTTGGTCATGCTAAAAATAAACCGTTCAAATGTTCGGAATACGATTATCAGTCTACTCAAAAAGGTCACTTAGCTATTCATAATCGAATTCATTCTGGAATCAAGCAATTCGAATGTATAGAGTGCAATTATAAAACTGTTTGCCAATCGAATTTAATATTTCACAGTCGCAGACATTCTCGGTTGAAGCAATTTAAATGTACGGAATGCCATTAAAATCTACTACTAGAAGCACTATCAGTCTTCATAAACGTACTCATTCACAAAAATTGCCACACGAATGCTCTCAATTTGTGTGCGATTATAATGGTTCATAGAGGGGTGCATATAACAAACATAGTATCATACACACACTGGTGATGAGCCATTCAAGTATCCATAGTGTGTTTATAGATATGTTACAGCCATCAATAGAAAAAATCATTATCGCATTTATGTAATAATAGTAAAGTGCTCTAAATTCGATTTTAAAACTCGAAATCAGAAACAGGCTCTTAATGAGCATTCTCATTCTGTGTCTGAGATCGACGTGTACAAAAAGCCGGTAAAATTGGAAAATATTTATAGAATGCAGTTTTTTACTATAAAAAAATTACTGATGACATTTCAATAATTTTTCGTGCTATAATAATCATCAATTGGCGTTGCTTTAGGTAAATAAGGGGAAGGGGTTAAGCGAGTTATAATGTTGGATAAAATAAAGTTGAATGTATTATATTTTTCTTTTCCTTACAAGGAATCATATTATGAGTGTGCTCCAGGGATTACAGATACTGATCAAAGGATGCGAGTAAAAGACATTAACGCAAGGGTTATTTCTAGGATTTCTCAAACTTAACGAAACAAATTTGTAATTTGTTTGGCACTACATGATTCCATATTTTATTGAGTCTAGACATATACTAAATGGTATGAGCAATATCGCTTGTCATATTGATAGAGGTTGCTGTGAAATCCAAAATGCTGAAAACTGAGCCAAGAGAAAATCTGGTGGAGGTCCATAATGCTTCTGAAAAGCACTTCAACCATTCGAAATATATGTAAGGCCGAAAGACCAATCAAACTTTCCCTCGATCGATTGATTTGTTTCCTTAGGTTCAAATGGGGTAGTACGGTTTAAAAAACTCCTCAACCTATATTCGAACTATGAAACATCAGTGAATTAATGGATTGCATTAAGGACTCAAGGACTCACTTGTTTTCACCAGCTTTAAAGCTGCGTTGAAAATGCACACTTAGTAAAGGTCTGCAGTAGAGCATTTTTATTGACCGAGAAGAACCAATCGATAAGTTATAGGCAAAACTAATGAGTCACACAAAAGATATTAGGTCTCCAGTCTCAGCACCAATTTTAATCATCAGTGAGTTTAAAAACATTATTTAGACACAGACCGTAAGTTTGTAAGCATATTAAATATACAGTGGTATCTCGGTTCACGACCGCCTCTGTTCATGACCAACTGGTTTACGACCAGCTTAGGTGACCACATTTTGACTCGATTGATGTACAATATTTCGTTGTACCACCAACTTTTTAGCTGCATTCATAGCGATTTTCTACATGTAAATATTTATTTATATACTACGTGAAAAAGTAAAGATCGAACATTCGATAGGAGAAGAGGAGATTATGCAAAAGGTTATTATACCAAGTGTTATGGTAATAAATATGTGTAGTAAGTGAAGGGAATTGCAAAACTTTGACTGGGGTGTGGAATTTGAAATTTATTACAAATTTTTACATATTAACTATACCAAAATATAATTGTTTATTCTTTTATCGTGTCATTTTTATGTATAAGAACAACGGGAGTGAGGAACTCTTGAGGGACACTGTAGTAAGGAAAATGTTGGCCAGAATTAATTGTTTATTTGAGCATTTAGCTTAATTTTTTTAATGGACTTATTACTAGAGAACTCAGTGTTTTTCTAAGTTATCCTCTAGTGCTATGTCAGAAAAGATTGTAAAGGAACAACCAGAGTGGCGATCCTTGAGGGAGACCCTGTGTTAAGGAAAATGCTGACGAGAATAAACAAACTGTTAAGTTGAATTTTTAGTTTTGTTTTTTAGGTACAATTAGTGATTTCTGTGCCATATTTGGTTGAGCGTTTTTTATAGCATAAGAATTGAGGCTGCTAAATTTAAACTGATGTTTATTACAATTAGATGAGTTAGTCCAATTTCAGATATCTGTTGATGACATGTTTAATCAAAGTAGCTTAAAAAAGCCAGGCTGGAGTAGATAAGTATTTGAAGTATTAGGTTAACTATCATCGGTACTCCCTTTTAGTAGTCATTCAAAGTCTTAGACCTAACAACTACACCAAGCCCGGATATTTAAGCCATTTGAAAATTTGTTTTAAACGTTGTGTATGTCGTCTATTTACAGACTTCTTTAACAAGTAGGTGAAATGGAACTAACCAGTTAAGATAAATCAGTAAGCGTTTGTTCCTTTCATCAACCGTTTGTTCCGATCTTCCGCCACCATTCTAAGGCGTTTATCTGCGGCCCTTTCTCGTAAACGTATCGTTAGGATACTACCCGAAGACAGCCCCCCTCATTCGTCTGTTTGCTAACCTAGATTCCCACTGGGGTTGGAACCCAATCTTCCTCTAGGTTGCTCAGCGTAACGGGATCTACCACGTGAAGGTGTATGTCGGAGTTGATGTATAGAGGCTATGAAGCAAAATGAGTAGCATGTATAGTAGTTAGAAACCTAAACTTAGAACTTAAAAAATAGTTAATTAGAAATTTTCTTATGTTAATTGTACTTCTGGTTTTCAAGTTTTCCGTAATTGATTCCTTAGATCATTTGATCCAAAACTAAATCTGATCTTAATTTTAATCGCATAAAGGAAAATGTGACTGCATTTAAATACGTAACACATATTTTTCAAGAAACAAATATATTAAGTTTTAAAATCTGACCTTAGAATATTGTACCAAAAACATTTAGGTTTTGGTTCAGTTTGTCCATTAGTGATATGAATGATGATGTTTTTGTAATAGGAATGATGAATTTTATAATAATAATATAGTTAGAGACTACAACAAATGTTATGATTTTAAGAATGAACCTGAGAGCTAGGATAGGCACCAGCACCATGTAAAGCAGCTCCACCTTTAAGCTGTTGTTCAAACGAAGTCTTATTATTTTGATAAATATGATGTATAGCATCTCTTTTAGTGTCTGAGCAATACAAAGAACAAAGAGCAATACAAAGACCACCTTTAGAAACGATTATTCCAACCGGATAGTAAAAATTCTACCAGAATCCTCGCGATGGTCCTTACTGTTCTTGTTCATCTGGTTTCCATGCACCTTCATCATCCTAGCATTATATTGTCAACTATTATCTTCTGAATATTGACCACTACTATCAATAGAATTGCTATCCCCACTCTAGCTATAACTAGTTTGAGATGATGCACTTTTGGATTCGGAGTAGTGATAAGTTTGCCACTACTTTGTCCATTCTGAGTCTGAGAATATACTGTCTGTTGCCCGGCACAAAAATTATCAATCTGGTGAAAGTCCATTCAAAATCCAGGTTGAGTGTCCCCCCTTTGATGAGTGGACGATTAACGAACATTATTACCGGAAGTTTGACTTTGCCCATGGAAAGTGCTTTGAGCATTATCTTGATTATAGCTTCGTCCTCCAGATTGAGAATGAGTATATAATTTTTTTGTCCAGAGTGTCTAGCGGGAAATTAGATCCATATGAAAATTGGCCTTGTGCAGACGCTTGATGTTGGGTGCCTATGCTTTATATATGCGATTGTCCTGATAATAGAAATTGTTTTCGCAACTATCATGATTTTACTGACTTGTTGAATACTGGCCTAGTGTAAAAGCAGTAGCTTAAGTGTGTTGTTTTGATGGAGCAAGCGCTAAGTTTTGTCCTGAACTAGGTTGTATGTGATATTGAGTTGCAAATCCTCCACCGCTACTTTGTTTTTGAACAAATCCAGATTGTCCTATATTATTATGTCCTTGTGACACCACTTGTCCTTGTAGAACTTGGGATTTGGCCAGTGAATTCAGCTGAAGAATTTGGAGCAAATCCGAACTGCCTTTGAATCTGAGAAAATGCATGCTTTTGTTCATAAGTATTGTGTGAAGTGGATGGCATCCTTGATAATGTTGTCCGAGTTGTTCGTTCGGTTTCGCATAATAAGTTAGAGTGCTTGTAGTAACTTGAGCCTTAGGATTGGGACCACCAAATGGTTTTTGTCCTACGCCACTTTCAGGTTAAGTCTGCTGAGTTGAGACCGGAGAACTTGTCGAGCCGTGATAATTACTACTGAGGAATGGATTGTGTTTGGGATGTCGATACTATGATGTTGTTGATCTTGTCCAAATTGCGTTGTTTTTCTTTGTGGAATTTTCCCTGAATAAATGCATTTTGGAAATGAAAAGCTGTATTATAAATCTACTCCGTGACAATATCAGTGTATGATAGATAATAAAATAATGTCGGTATATTTAGGTAATATAATTTATCAACATTGCGATACCCTACTTTCCTTATATTTTTGTTCGTCCTATTTTATAATTAATAAATGTTACAAAAATTTACATATATTAATATGAAAACATTTTTGTGCAAGGTTTTGATACTCTACGTTTCTTATCATAGTATTTATTTATTAGTTCAATGAACATTATTGTTTTATTCACACCAAAATTTGGTTTATAGTGTTTATAATACTTTTAATTTTAAAACTTTGAATAGACAAAGAAATAATGCTTAGAACAATGTACAAGTTCTAAAATCACATTCTATCTATTTTCAACATGGGTTTTAAACCTTCTTTTAACACATAATAAAATACTGCAAGCGATTTTAATTTCCGCAGTAATGATGAATTTTGTGGGAAAATAAGTAACCATTTGAGAAATCTTAAGGGAGCTTTCTCCATATAAAAGGGCTGCTTGATGGAAGAGTGACAAAAGTTGGCGCCACTGTCGCCATGATGACTATATTGCTATCTTCAGACATGTTTTAGAAGCCTACTGTCAAAATTTCGTGGAACGAAATTTTCTACGTGGAACGAATATCACAGAAACGGAATAAATGTTACGTAAGCATTAAAGTGGATCTGCTCCTTCACATGGCATGATTTACATATTGTTTGCTGCCTTCAGAAGTGGTTAGATTACCATGGAAGATGTATTTCTTAAACTGTTACGACTCAAGAACTGATTGAAAAAGTCTACGGCATTTTAAAGATTGTCAGTCAGGTGAAAGTGCGCCAGATAGCTAATGAAGTGAAAATTTCAACTGATTTCATTTTACATCAACAAAATCAGTTGAAATTTTCACTGAAAATTTGAAAAATATGGGTGGTAGATGGGTGGCGTGTTTGCCAACTGTAGCGCAAACACGCACTCGTGTATCAATTTCTAATGACTCTTAGGCAAGTTTAAACGAAGTCCAAGAGAAACTTTTCGTCAATATGTCACCCTAGATGAAACTTGGATGCATCATTATACACCAGATACTAAAGCACAATAAAAAAATTGATTTCTCTCAATGAAAATGCTCCGAAAAAGGCAAAAACCAGCCAATAAGATTTCTAACCAATAAGATTTCTGTATTTTCTGACATATAGTCAGATAATACAGAAAAACGCATTGGTGCATTTGAACTATGGCTGTTCAGACGTATTCTAAAGATTTCTTGGGTGGATCACATTACGAATGAGTTATTCGACGTATTGGTCGAGAACCCGACGTAATTAAACAAAATAAAACAACGAAAACTGGAATACTGTGGGCATGTCACGAGGAATGACAAATATCGGCATCTACAGGTTATTATACAAGGAAGGGTTGAAGGTCGTAGATGGCCAGGTTGCATATCTTGGCTGGCAAATCAACGAAAATGGTTTGGAGTCAACTCTACAGAATTGTTTCGAATTACGTTCAATAAAGTAAAAATTGTCATGATGATAGTCAACGTCTGGAACGGATATGGCAACTGAAGAAGAAGAAGAAGATTTCTGGGATGCCTAAGACATAATTTTTATTGACTATTTAGAGTAGAGAAGCACAATAACTGGTCAATATCATGCTAATTTACTGAACCGTTTCAATGCAAAGAAAACACGACCGCATTTGTTGAAAACAGGAACAGGAAGTTCTGTTCTACCTCCCTCTTGAACTCTCTCATTCGTCAAACGTTGCAATAGCTGAATTTATTGGATTAGATTAGGAATTGCTACCACATTCTCCATATTCGCTAGATCTGACTCCGTCAGATATTTCTTTTCCCAAACTTGAAAAATTTGTGGACGTGATCGCCATTCCATCTTTCATATACTGGAAGTCCTAAGTATTGTTTTATCTTGTTTTGTTTTATCTTAGTCTAATCTATAAATCGCTTACCCATGAATCCCCCGCTACGGCGCGTCAGCTGCGCTGCTCAGTGTTCCATTGAATGGACTCTTTTCGACTAATTTATAAAAGAGCAGTCTGGCGTGCTTCGCTCATTATACTTATATATAAACGTCTAGCTTTGTCCGTCCGTCTGTCTGTCTGTGAGTGTGTCTGGAACGCTTTTGATACTTATTATATCAAGCATTTATGTGCGAGTGAGATAGTTAGTACTTTTGTAGTAC
>WYDF02288149.1:0-16510 GCA_009867245.2 Adranes taylori
AATGAAAAGAAAGTTTCCAAAAACGTTTTAATAATACCGTATATATTTTTATACATTTTGAGGGTTTTTGTAATTTTCACAGGTAAGGGGTCCAACTTAAACAGATGCAAAGATATAGCTACAATGGTATATATATATCTAAAAAATCTGCATTGCTACAATGATAACCGGCGAAAAAAAAATTGCAGTATATTAGGAATAGTTTCTTAACATTTAAAGTAAAATGTGTGTTCTCGTCATTATTAATAATTTCCAATTTCTTTTGGCTCAGTTTTCAAGAACTTCTCAGGTTGTGTCATCTCATTTTAAAGTCAAAAAAATTGTGCAGCTTTCAAAAGCATTATTCTCAAATAAATAATTTGTTCGAAATGTAATATTGATTAATGAATACGAGCGCGGATACTACAAGCGACTGTTACTAAGTATAGTAAAAAGCTTAAAACAAGTTTAATTATTAAAAAGTCTGTAAATGTTTAACTTATAATTAAGTGCTTCTGCACTTACCTTATAAACGATACTGCATAATGTATATTCTAACTTCAACAATCATTTAAATTCTAGTATCATTCATAAATATCAATAAAATGGGTCGTATAAAAAAGAATAAAACTAAAAAAGTAAACATATTTTTATTGCAATTAAAACACAAAATCTTAGTATGGATTAAGAAATTTTAATATGTATTCCAAATAGGTTCTATTTTTATGTCAGGCATATTCACCAATTGATTGTCTATTAACAAATGACTTTCGGATATTTCGAGTTTAATCTCTCCAGTGCAATCGTCAAGTTTCAGTATATCACGTGAACCATTCTTACCTTCTAGTTGTTTTTGTAAAATTATTTCGTTTTGTCGTGTAGTTTCTAAATTATTGTATTCTGTACAATCGGAACCTTTTTCTTCGATGTGAATTCGTTTGTGAACCAACCCATTAGCTCTTTGTCCAGTCTTCAAATTACATGCTATAAACTCGAAACGTTTCTCTTCTGTATGAGTCCGATTGTGTCTTACAAGACATTCTTTTTGTGAAGTTCTGTAACCACATTCCATACACGCAAAGGGCTTTTCCCGGGTATGAGTTCGTATGTGTCTTACAAGGTGTCCTTTTTGTGCAGTTTTGAAACCACATTCTGCACACTCGAGAGCTTTCTCTCCTATATGAGTTCGTTTGTGTATTAGAAGATTTCCCTTTACTGCAGCTTTGAAGTCACATTTCGTACACTCGAAAGTGTTCTCTGTTGTATGAGTTCGCTTGTGATTTATAAGACTTCCTTTGTATGCAGTTTTGAAGTCACATTCCGTACACTCGAAAGGCTTCTTTTCTGAATGAGTTCGTTTGTGATTTAGAAGATTTTCTTTTACTGCAGTTTTGAAACCACATTCCGTACACTCGAAAGGCTGCTCTTCGGAATGAATTCGTTTATGTCTTAAAAAATTTCCCTTTAGTGCAGTTTTGTAACCACATTCGTTACATTCGAAAGGCTTCTCTTCTGAATGAGTTCGTTTGTGATTTAGAAGATATCTTTTTACTGCAGTTTTGTAATCACATTCCCTACACTGGAAAGGTTTCTCATTTGAATGAGTTCGTTTATGTCTTAAAAGATTTTCCTTTATTGCAGTTTTGTAATCACATTCCGTACATCCGAAAGGCTTCTGCTCTGAATGAGTTCGTTTATGATTTAAAAGACTTACTTTGTATGCAGTTATGAAGTCACATTCCGTACACTCAAAAGGCTTCTCTTCTGAATGAATTCGTTTGTGTGTTACAAGATTTCCCTTTCGTGCAGTTTTGTAACAACATTCCATACACTCGAAAGGCTTTTCTTCTGAATGAATTCGTTTGTGAACTAGAAGATACTTTTTTATTGAAGTTTTGTAACTACATTCTGTACACTCAAAAGGCTTCTCTGCTGAATGAGTTCGTTTGTGATTTAGAAGACTTCTTCTGTATGCAGTTTTGAAGTCACATTCCGTACACTCGAAAGGCTTCTCTTCTGAATGAATTCGTTTGTGTATTACAAGATTTTCCTTTACCGCAGTTTTGTAATTACATTCCGTACACTCGAAAGGATACATTTTTGAATGAGTTCGTTTATGAATTAAAAAATTTGCCTTTAATGCAGTTTTGAAGTCACATTCCATACACTCAAATGGCTTTTCACCGTTATATGTTCGTTTGTGATTTTGAAGATTTTCTTTGTAGGCATCTTTTAAATTGGTTACATCAGCTGCTTGGAAATTACATTTCACAGTCACCGAAATATTTTTACTAATTGTAGTATCAAAACTAGATACGTTTGAATAATTATACTCTTCTGGTGTTAGACTTCCATCGTGAGGAAAATGTTCCCATTGCTCGCTTTTTATTTCTTTGACGTTCATCCAATCTCCTAAATTTACACTTATGGCTTCTTTCCAATTGTCATTTAAGTAATCTTTACTTAATAATTGTGTATCGGTTATTTCTATTTTAATTTCAGTATCTGATACGTTTCCGATTGGCTGTGTGCCTATATTTTCCGTCATGTTCTTTGCATATGTTTATGTCCCATAAAGTACTTTAATAATAATAATAACAATTTTAGATACTGTGGTAGTTTAATTCTAGGTGTGCAACTGTAGTTTTAGATCATGAACGAAGGGTAGAGACGATTTTTCCAGTGACGAATTTGTACAACGCAAAGTTCGAACATACGTTACTAAAAGCATGAATATACATACCAAGAATCACCATTTCATGCCAAAATTAATTATGATAGTTTAGAATATACCAAAAAGATATTTATGTCACCATTAAGAATGGACCGTAACTAAATAATAGTGTTGGTTATAGACGTGACAAATAAATTCCCAAGTTTTGACTTAACTATATATAACTAAGGGATCGTTAATTCAAGAAAATATGTGTTAATTTCGAAAATTGTGATGAAAAGGATATTATAAGAATCAGTTTAAAATTGAGGCAAGGTGAACACGTGTTACTGGTATAGGGTTAGCCGTTATCAGCACCTCCTCTTATTCCAAATATAGGCGCAAGATTTCATTGTATCGAACTACAAATCCGATACTCAACCGTTACGCTATGAATGTCTCGACACCTAATTCTTAAAATTTTCCATTTCTACGTTAATTGTATCTAAGTTTGCATATATTAAGATGTTATATTTTGAATTATTCGCTGTATACACATATGGTATAACATATTGTATCAGCTATGTGTTATGTATTTGGACGAATTAACACCTTTCACAAATTGAAATGAATTATTAATGTATACCAATGTACCAAGGGACTTTAACAATCAAAGTTCACCTCGTATATTACTTGCATTGGGGCTTTTTTTCTAAGAAGCATCCGACCATCCTAAAGATGGCCAAAGTTGTTTCTACAATGATCTTAATAGAAAATTGAGGAAGAATTGCGGGAAAGTAGATATATCGCGTAGGATCATGTTATATCCATAGTTGTCTCAACATTTCAACAATAAACACCTAAGTATGAATATTGACAAATTTGGAAAATATAGTGTTCATCATTCTATACTTACAACTATTCAATGAAGTCCCGCGAAGGAGGGGTTTACTCGGACCGAGGATGGTGATTACAGTATTGGAAATCGGTTACTTCGAAATGTTACATCACCAACCTTAAGTAAAGATGCTTGCACAAAATATTATGTCGACAAACGTGTCCATACCTTAGGCACGATCTCCAAAACAGGATTGACACTAAGGTTGCGGAACTCCAGTCAGATATTGGCAAAGTACAGGGTAATTTAGATAATCTGAAAACAACAACCACACAAAAACGCAGTCTGACAAAACATTAACATCTATCAGTGTAACGCTTATAAAAAAGTTGGAGGAAATAGTGAAAACATTTGAGAGGTACGGACTGATGTAACAAATCACATAACATGAGCAAACAAACAACACTGTCAAACAACACATGAGCTGTCAAACAACACTTTAAGACTTTTGCTGAGAAAATAACGAAATTAGAAGAACGTTTCAACGAAATTGAGACAGATCTCGAAACTCACACCAATGTTATAAAGGAATTGCATAAAAAACATCCTCAGTAACATGAGTAAAGTGAAGGCAGACATGGTAAGAGAACTCCATGCACCAGCAAGATGTACTTATCCACGGCGTCGTGTAATTATCAAAGGACTTAATGAAACGTGGCAGTCTGACCTTTTTCAGATCGACCAACATACAAAAATTAATAAAGGATACACTTAAAGATAAATCGGCAAACAGCGTAACCAATGCTTTTCGTCAAATCGAGATATTTAGGGCTGTAAAATTTTTTTTCAAGTTCGAATTACTCCAATATTAAATCGTCCGTTTTTTTTTTAACTCGCTTAGACCCTTAAATATTAAAGGATCTTTCGAAACAAGCAATTTAAAAAAATTGCTGCGAAACTTTTGAAAAAATGAACAGCAATATTTTCAAAAATAAACAGTCTGTATCATATATGTGCAAAAAAGTCAAATTAAATCGAAAGGACTTTAGGTAAACTATAAAACAATTTTAATTCGAATGTCCTATCTTTTATAATTTCTGAGATATATTGAAAAATATTTTCAAACTTTGAACGTGACAACGTCGCGACTATACAAGCCAGATCCATGTGACTTCTTTTATTCGACGCACTATACAATATTTTAACCTCCTAGTTTGAAAACTGAATTTTTGTGAGAAAAAAAAATGACTCATATCCGTCGCATTGGAATTATAAGAAAAATGAAACAATCACTTTTGCGGAACATTCGTCTGCACCTGTATAGCAAATTTCATCGAAATCTGTCTTAGGAGCAATTCGTAAACATTGCGACGTCCTTACATACGGACACCGAAAAATTCACCCTTCTTTTCAATTTTTGAGAGTGAAATTTTTTTTTGAAAAATTTGTATTGGCGGTTAATAATTCCTCATGATCCCCTCTTCGAATGATGTATTAACTGTTTGCAGTGATTTGAATACAAGAGACGTACTAAGGTGAAATACAAAAATTTCTCAAAACATTAATCCAAAGAAAAAAATTCGTAATAGGAATTATACTACAACCAATCTGTGGCTTCTTCGATGTACTCGATTACATCATTTTCTATCATTACATCTAATGGTTTTTTCACTTTATCAAGTAGATGGAATGGTATTCTTCTTGTTGTATTTATAGCGTTCGGTTCACTATCTTCTTTTAACTCAATTTTATACGAAAATGATTTCAGCTCACCCAATCCTTTAAATATTTTCTGTAGATCCCCTAATGTTTAGACTGATTCTTTTTCATCGTGAGTTTCTCCAATTTCATTTATCTGTTTGCTTACTTTTAACATGATTTTCCCACTTCACTATTTCTAATGCTGGTTTTCCTAGCAAACTCTCTTTAGTGTTTACAACATAATATTTAATTATTCTTTCTTTACCCATTACAACGGTCTTTGCAACTATAGTTCCCGCGAATTCTAATTTTCTGTTGTTCTTTCCTGTCCCTAACAATGTAGTTTTTATTGGTATCAACAAGCGATTCTTTATAGGTCTTTAGCGATATTATGCTGTCGTCTGCCCCTTTTTTTAATTTTAAATCTTTTCTTCCTATTTTCAAATTAATTTTCCAAGGATCTTCTTCCATTGCTATTCTGTCGATATTTATTACTAGGAGAATTTTTTTTTATAACTGTCGTGCGACTCCTTTTCTATTTCTCTTGTTATCTTTGTTCTGCACTTTATTTTATAGGGCCCAAGTCATAAATTTCATGCATTTAGCTCTCCTAGCTGGACATTTCACTTTGATGACAAGGTTTTTTACGATATCTTCCACACTCACTTGTTTATGTGCTGCTGTGTCCATATATTTTTCTTGTGCACTACTTTTAAATTTATTTTTGTCTGTTTCTGATGGATTACACCTTTGATTTCTGCGTACTCTGCCATTCGCGCTTTCTTGATCTCGTAGCTCTTTGTTTTCGCTTTTTCATCTAACTTTATTTTGGTCATGGCGTTTTCCAGGATTCATTTGTAGTTCCTCTGAGAGTTTTTGACTTCCAATACCTGCTAGGAGGGGGGTTGGGTTATCATTTTCTTTTATTTGATAGATAAAAATGAAAGACAATTAATTTATAATTGGTTGACTGACAGAATTAACTGATAACGAGTTCAACAAATGAAAATATTAGTAATACTTTATAAAACTATTAAAACAAGATTTTAAAACTATTTATTCATAACTTCTGTTCCATTTATGAACAGATTTCGTACTGAAATTTGTACTCAAATTAGTTTTTTACTGATTTCATACTGAAAAAACTGATTTTCTACTGAAATGAGCCCTTTTAGAAAACCTAGTACTGAAGCTCATTTTGTACAATTGGATCGAAAAGGCATCAATGCTTATTTATTCGCGCCATCATCGACAGTCCTCCCATCCGTTCATACTTACGATTCAGTTCATCAAATATTTACGTTCTATTTCAGATTGATATAACATGATTCATTAACTAACAGGGGGTATCTGGAGAATGAGAACCATGCTTCTCATACTCCCAGATATCTCCAAAAAGTGAATATAATAATAACTATTTACCTTTAAAGAGGGGTTATCTAGAGGATAGGCAATACGTTGCTTATATTCCGTGATAATCCCGAAAGGTACTTGATGGTTCGCCAAAAATGTGTTAACGTTGCAAAGCAACACAATATATTTTTTCATGTATATGTAATTTGATGATATAATTTTATATGTATTGTTATAATTCCCTCATCAGTTCCCAGAGGTAGCAAAAATCCCATAAATTAAAGTCCCTTCTAAGATATTTAAAAAAAGAATCCTCTACAAAAATGCAAAGCTAATTATTACATATGATTAAGAAACATTGCATAAAGTGAAGTAATTAGAATATTATTATAAGTTCAATTTCACATGTTAGTATTTCAAAACAAGATATGTTACATTAGCGCACTTAGCTTATATTTCTATATTATACAAAGTTTATCTTTGAACTAAACTAGCACGTCAAAAGCGGCATCAGCAGAAACAATTAATGACTAAAACACAAATGATTAAACGTATAACTAAATGCATGTAAATGAAAATAGACGTACAATTTATTGCTTACTATTTATAATTACATAGTTTTAAGTTTGATAAGACTGAGTAATTTATCAACAAAATGAGTTTTCTTCTTGAGAGTCCACGCCACTAAGTCGTGGTAAAATCGCGCAAACAGTCTGTGAGTAAACTCTGATAATTACTCCCTGCAATAAGTTCTTAGATTCGAAAAAGATTCAAGATCGTTGCAGTAATTATAGTTGAACTTGCCTATAGTTTCTGGGATCTATCGAATAATTTGTTAAACTTTAAACGTGACAAAGTCGCGGTGTGTAGTAGTTGAAAACTTTGGACTAATTTAATTCGACACAATATGCGAGCAAAATTTTAGCCTTATTGTTTTAACACTGAATTTCTGAATAAACTCATCCGTTTGAATCCCTCCCAAAATCGTAATTTGGACCCGTCATTGATAACAAGAATTATTAAATAATGTATTCTACATAGGTTCTCTTTTGATGTCATGTATATTCACCAATTGATTGTCTATTAACAAATGACTTTCGGATATTTCGAGTTTAATCTCTTCAGTGTAATCCTCAAGTTTCAAAATGTCACGTGAATCATCCTTAGCTTCTAGTAGTTTTTGTAAAATTACATCGTTTTGTCGTGTAGTATCTAACCAATTAGTTCTTTGTCCAGTCTTGAAATTATATGCTATACACTTGAAAGGTTTCTCTTCTGTATGAGATCTTTTATGTTTTACAAGACTTTCTTGCCGTGCAGTTCTGTAACCACATTCCAAACACGCAAATGTCTTTTCTGCTGTATGAGTTCGTATGTGTCTTAAAAGTCGTCCTTTTTGTGCAGCTTTGAAACCACATTCCGCACACTGTAGTGCTTTCTCTCCGATATGAGTTCTTTTGTGTATTAGAAGATGTTTCTTTGCTGCAGCTTTGAAGTCACATTCTGTACACTCAAAAGGCTTCTCTGCTGAATGAGTTCGTTTGTGATTTAGAAGAGTTCCCTTTACTGCAGTTTTAAAACCACATTCCGTACACTCGAAAGGCTTCTCTTCTAAATGAGTACGTTTGTGAACTAGAAGATATCTTTTTACTGTAGTTTTGTAACTACATTCCGTACACTCGAAAGACTTCTCTTCTGAATGAGTTCGTTTGTGATTTAGAAGATTTCCCTTTACTGCAGTTTTGAAACTACATTTCGTACACGCGAAAGGCTTGTTTTTAGAATGAATTTGTTTGTGTCTTAGAAGATTTCCCTTTATTGCAGTTTTGTAACCACATTCCATACATTCGAAAGGCTTCACTCCTGAATGAATTCGTTTGTGAACTAGAAGATATGCTTGTACTGTAGTTTTGTAACTACATTCCGTACACTGGAAAGACTTCTCTTCTGAATGAGTTCGTTTGTGATTTAGAAGATATCCCTTTACTGCAGTTTTGAAACCACATTCCGTACACTCGAAAGGTTTCTCTTTTGAATGAGTTCGTTTGTGTACTACAAGATTTCCTCTTACTGCAGTTTTGTAACCACATTCCGTACATTCGAAAGGCTTCTCTTCTGAATGAGTTCGTTTGTGAAGTAGAAGATATCTTTTTACTGTAGTTTTGTAACTACATTCCGCACACTCGAAAGACTTCTCTTCCGAATGAGTTCGTATGTGATTTAGAAAACTTACTTTGTGTGCAATTTTGAAACCACATTCCGTACACTCAAAAGGCTTCTCTTTGGAATTAATTCGTTTGTGTCTTAGAAGATTTCCCTTTACTGCAGTTTTGTAACCACATTCCGTACACTCGAAAGGCTTCTCTCCGGAATGAGTTCGTTTGTGAACTAGAAGATATCCTTTTACCGTAGTTTTGTAACTACATTCCGTACACTCGAAAGACCTCTCTTCAGAATGAGTTCGTTTGTGATTTAGAAGACTTACTTTGTGTACAGTTTTGAAGTCACATTCTGTACACTCGAAAGGTTTCTCTTTTGAATGAATTCGTTTGTGTATTACAAGATTTCCCTTTACTGTAGTTTTGTAACTACATTCCGTACACTCGAAAGGCTTCTCTTTTGAATGAGTTGGTTTGTAATTTAGAAGATTTCCTTTTAATGCAGTTTTGAAACCACCTTCCGTACGCTCAAAAAGTTTTCCTTCGTTATGACTTCGTTCATGCGTGACCAAACTAGATTTATTTTTAATTTTGAAATCACATTTTATACATTTAAAAGGCCTCTCGCCTACATTAGTTCGTTTCTGAATTATCCAATTTAATTTATTCTTAGTACTGAAATCATATTTCTTACATTCGAGAGACTTCTCTTCATTACGTATTCCTTTGGGTGTATTATGTATTTGTCTTGTTTTGAAATCAGCATCCGTGCAGTGGAAATACTTATCTCCTAGTGTATTAACACGCTCATTTACTAGCAAATTTGGATTTTTTGCAGCTTCTAAATTATAATCTAATGTGGAAAGTTTTTCTCCTACAGACACACATCTGTTATCTCTTAAATGGGTTACATCAGCTGCTTGATAATTACATTTCCCAGTCACTGAAATATTCTTACTAATCATAGTATCATAAATAGACAGGTTTGAATAATTATACTCTTCTGGTGTTAGACTTTTATCGTGTTGAAAATATTGATCGCTTTTTATTCCTTTGACGTGCATGCAATCTCCTGAATTTACACTTATGGCTTCTTTCCAATTGTCATTTAAGTAATCTATACCTAGTGTTTGTGTATCGGTTATTTCTATCTTAATTTCGGTATCTGATACGTTACCGATGGCCCATATTCCTATGTCTTCCGTTATGTTCCTTGTATACGTTTATGTCCCATAAACTATTTTAATAATAATAATAATAATAATAATAATTTTAGCTAGTGTCGGAGCTAGAGCCTATACGAAATGCGTGATTGCTCTTTTAATTCTAATAATTTCATAATACTTTACATTCATTAGTAATATTCATGTTCTTCTTCTTCCTCAAATTTTTTTTGGTCTTGACACTAGATCTTTTAGACATTATTAACCGTTACCGAAATGAAATCTTCCGCCCGGCGCTTGCGCAACCCATTGCGGATGTAAAAAATATTGTATAACAACAAATACATTTGACGAAACACGTTTTCACATAAAAAAACTATATTCTGATTTTACGAAAATTAACGACACTATTACATAACATAAATTACACTATTTTTGGTATTGCCATTATTATCCGGTATTATAATTGTAAATTTAATAATTCATCATGGAGCCCGCCATATCATGAACCATCCCGACGGATGATGGTCACGGACGAACTCCTCAATATTCATTTTAATTCTTAGATGTATAAATGAAGTTTTAGAACATGAATCAAGATAGTACCGATTTTTCCAGTGACGAATTTGTACGACGAAATATTCTAACATACGTTACTAAAAGCATGAATATACATACTAGGAATCACCACTTCATGCCGAAATTAATTATGATAGTTAAACGTATTCCAAACACATGTCAATGTCACTCTTAAAAATGGGCCGTAACTAGATAATAGAGTTGGATATTGACGGAACAAATAAATTCCCAAGTTCTGACTTGACCACCCAACTATCTATAAGGGATCGTTAATACAAGAGATTTATTTATTTTATTAATATCAAATAATTTAAACAGTGGAGTTTGATTAGGTTAATTTTATAGATAAAAAAAAATAAATAAAAAACAATATTAAATTAAAACCTATATTCATGAAACGGATAATTTGTAAGCAATTAATCTAACCTCCAAGCAAATAAAATAATTTATTAAAAGATAAATCAATTCGTTAGTTGTATATCCTGCCCTAGCACAAATTAGTACAAGAAAAATTCGTAATAGGAATTAAGTTTGCCAGAGTTCAGAGGCGAATCGAGCATTTTTGGCACCTGGGGGACGATACTTTTATGGCGCCCCCAAAAAGGTAAAAATTGATAGTTTCGCTTATCAGTTAAGTAAAATTAGTAACAAAAACAAAATTATTAAATTTAGAATAAAATTATTGTGTTCGCGATTTTCAAGTATCGATAAGCAGTGCATTAGTAATCTATTAGCTTTATATTAGATGAATATAATTATTTACTATCATAAATTAAAAATTCAAGGTATTTCAGCTTTCTCACACTAATTGATTAATATAAAATAAGTAGATTTTCATCTTAACGGAATTCATAACTTTCATGACATACTTTTAGCTTATAATTATATATCAGAAACTTACTTTTCAACTGACAATACAAGATATTCTAAGATATTTCAAAAAACAAGCGGATTCATAGTTCCGCAGAAACGCGCGGTAGTAATGGCCCTACCAATGGGAAGTCTTGTTGATTGACAAATACCTTGTTGTTTGACGGAACAACCAATCTTGATGTGACGTCATTTCAAGATTGGTTGCTCCACTGCGGTAGAAGGTCCATACCGCAAATTTTTAACTTTTGGCTATATATCAGCGGCATAACCTCTAAACTTATTAATTTTAATCATAAATTTTATACGAATAGGAGTAAAAAATTGGAAATGAAATCAAAAAAAATTTTAAAATTAACTTTTTATTAAGTTAAAATTAAAGTGATTTTTTACCATAACAACGGCAATACAGAAGAGACCCAGGCTTCACAGACTCAGTCTACTGATCATACTTTCTCTACTGGTAAGTACACTCTTTATTGCTTGAGACTCATTAATATACGTATTTGTGCTATAATTCATGTATTTATTATAGATTCCTGTGTTGAGTATAATATTAGGGAGAACATAATAATTAGTGCCGTCTTTGCAATTTATGTGGGCCTGCGCACTTTTTATATTTTAGGCCCCATACAAATTTTGGATATTATAAACAGTTATTTATGGCATAACATTTTTGTGACCCCCCCCCTAAGGTGCGAGGCTCCTGGCCAGTGCCCAGTTTGCCCATGCGTAAAGACGGTTTGAGTTTGCCCATGCTGATAATAATACAGAATGTAGCAGCAGTTGAAGCTAGAGCGGCTCTATAGCTATAAATTACATCTGTAAGACAGAAGTAAATCCAAAAAGTGGTCTTGTGGGAAGAGATATCACAGGAAATAGAAACTAAGTCTTTTGAGGTCCCTAAGCCTTACGACTTAGTGACCTCAATTCTGCCAATGTGAATATTTGGATATTCTGAATCTATTTCAGTAATAAAACGTTTCGAACAACTTTTTCCAAAAAATTTCCTTTAAAATAATACCACAGGTAAGGGGTCCAACTTAAGTGATTTAAAAAATATAGCTTTCAATATCTAAACAATTCTGCATTGCTACAATGGTAACCGGTGAAAAGAAAAATGGCACTATATTAGGAATAGTTTGTGAACATTCGTGTTTTCTCCCCATTATTAATCATTTTAAACTTCTTTTAGGAAACGTATCAGACAGTGGTGTGAGAAAGATTACGTATTTTTTCTCATTGTGCGTAATTTCATTTCAAACAAATGTCAAAACATTGATCGAAGTATAATATTGAAAAATGAGTAAGAGCGCGGTGCCTACAAGCGACTGTTGTATTAAAGTGTATTAAAGAATTTAAAACAAGTTTAATTATTAAAAAGTTTGAAAATGTTCAACTTATAACTATATGCTTCTGCACTGACTTTATAAACGACACTCCATAATGTATATACTATCTTCAAAAATCATTTAAATTCCGGTTTGATTCATAAATACAAGCAAATTGGGCCGTGTAAAAAAGAAGAAAACTAAAAAAGGTAGAAACCTATTTTTACTACAATTAAAACACAAAATCTTAGTATGGATTAAGAAATTTCAATATGTATTCTACATAGGTTCTATTTTTATATCAGGCATATTCAGCAATTGATTGTCTATTAACAAATGACTTTCGGATATTTCGAGTTTAATCTCTTCAGTGCAATCCTGTTTCAATATATCACGCAAATTATCCTTATCTTCTAGTTGTTTTTGTCGTGTAGTTTCTAAATTAATGTATTCTGTACAATCGGAACCCTTTTCTTCGATATGAATTCGTTTATGAACCAACCGATTAGTTCTTTGTCCAGTCGTGAAATTACTTGGTTTCTTTTCTGTATGAGTTCGTTTGTGTTTTACAAGATTTCCCTTTAGTGCAGTTTTGTAACTACATTCCATACATTCGAAAGGCTTCTCTGTTGAATGAGTTCGCTTGTGATTTAGGAGACTTACTTTGTATGCAGTTTTGAAGTCACATTCCGTACACTCGAAAGGCTTCTTTTCTGAATGAGTTTGTTGGTGATTCAAAAGATTTCCCTTTACTGCAGTTTTAAAACCACATTCCGTACACTTGAAAGGCTTCTCTTCTGAATGAGCTCGTTTATGAACTAGAAGATATCTTTTTACTGTAGTTTTGTAACTACATTCCGTACACTCGAAAGCCTTTTCTTTTGAATGAATTCGTTTGTGTATTACAAGATTTCCCTTTACAGCAGTTTTGAAACCACATTCCGTACACGCAAAAGGCTTCTCTTTGGAATGAATTCGTTTGTGCCTTAGAAGATTTCCCTTTAGTGCACTTTTGTAACCACATTCCATACACTCGAAAGGTTTCTCTTTTGAATGAATTCGTTTATGTATTACAAGATTTCCATTTACAGCAGTTTTGTAACTACATTCCGTACACTCGAAAGACTTCTGTTCTGAATGAGTTCGTTTGTTAACTAGAAGATATCTGTTTACTGCAGTTTTGTTCCCTTCCGTACATTCGAAAGACTTTTCATCTGAATGAGTTCGTTTGTGATTTAGAAGACTTACTTTGTATGAAGTTTTGAAGTGACATTCCGTACACACAAAAGGCTTCTCTTCTGAATGAATTCGTTTGTGCATTACAAGATTTCCCTTTAGTGCAGTTTTGTAACTACATTCCATACACTTGAAAGGCTTCTCTTTTGAATGGGCTCGTTTGTGATTTAGAAGATTTCCCTTTACTGCAGTTTTAAAACCACATTCCGTACACTCGAAAGGCTTCTCTTCCTTCTCTTCTGAATGAGTTCGTTGGTGATTTAGAAGACTTACTTTGTATGCAGTTTTGAAATCACATTCCGTACACTCGAAAGGCTTCTCTTCTGAATGAGTTCGTTTGTGAACTAGAAGATATCTTTTTGCTGTAGTTTTGTAACTACATTCTGTACACTCGAAAGACTTCTCGTTTGAATGAGTTAGTTTGTGATTTAGAAGACTTACTTTGTATGCAGTTTTGAAGTCACAATCCGTACACTGGAAAGGCTTCTCTTCTGAATGAATTCGTTTGTGTATTACTAGATTTCCCTTTACTGCAGTTTTATAACTACATTCCGTACACTCGAAACGCTTCTCTTTTAAACGAGTTCGTTTGTGATTTAGATTTGTTTTTAATGCAGTTTTGAAACTACCTTTCGTACACTCAAAACGTTCTCCTTCGCTATGACTTCGTTCATGCGTGACCAAGCTGGATTTATTTTTACATTTGAAATTACATTTTACACATTTAAAAGCCTTCCCGCCTGTATTAGTTCGTTTTTGAATTTCCCAATTTAATTTATTCTTAGTATTCAAATCATATTTCGTACATTCGAAAGACTTCTTTTCATTACGTATTCCTTTGGGAGTTGCATTATCTAGTTGCCTTGTTTTGAAATCTACATCTGCATCCGTCGAGTAGAAATACTTATCTTCTACTGTATTATCTCGTTCATCTTGCAGCAAATTTGGATTTTTTGGAACTTCTAAATTATAGTCTAATGTCGAAAGTTTTTCTCCTAAATACATGCAGGTGGCATCTTTTAATTCTTCTGGTGTTAGAATTTCATTGTGATGAAAATGTTGAACGCTTTTTATTTCTTTGACGTGCATGCAATCTCCTGAATTTACACTTATGGCTTCTTTCCAATTGTCATTTAAGTAATCTATACCTAGTGTTTGTGTATCGGTTATTTCTATTTTAATTTCAGTATCTGATACGTTTCCGATTAGCCGTGTGCCTATTTCTTCCATCATCATCCTTGTATACGTTGATGTCCAATAGATTACTTTAATAATAATACTTTTAGATACTGTGGCAACTAATCGCTATACGAATTGCGTGATTGTTCTTTTTAATTTCAGTAATTTCTTAATACTTTATATCTCATTAGTAATATTCAGTTTAATTATGGTGTGTAAATAAGAGATATTTAACTTAAATGGAGCGTATTGAATATTCGGACTAGTAGTCCGATAGCACTACAGATAGCGCTGCACACTAAAATTTACTACAGTGGCTGTATACAAACCAATGAAGACCTTGGTGATATACATTATATATTTTCATTGGGTGTTGGCTAATCCTCCCATGTTTGGGCTAAAATTCAAATATACTAAGCTAGAATGCAATTTCAATAATTTTTTAATTTTTTATAAAGTTTATATAATTATTCAAATAATTAAATCTGTATATTGTGTTATTTAAATACTGATTTAGAGGAATTGTAAACCCAATAAGAACAATAACCAGCAAATTAAGATTTGATGCTACGCCGCAAAGTCAGTTTTGCTCGATTTCGAG
Organism: Adranes taylori; assembly: GCA_009867245.2. Classification (NCBI taxonomy): domain Eukaryota; kingdom Metazoa; phylum Arthropoda; class Insecta; order Coleoptera; family Staphylinidae; genus Adranes; species Adranes taylori. Next base: position 15,643 of record WYDF02288149.1, read on the forward strand.
AAAAATATTACTTTATATCCTCCGAGCAAACCTTATTATTAAATAAAAAATTAATGTAAAACAAATTAAAATAGACAATTGGTTATAATAATTATAAAGTATATTTAGTTAAGTTTAAATTAATTTTAGTTTTACGAGCATATATCTAAAGCTAGTACCAGACGATGTGTATATTTGGCCAACATTCGTCATTCGCGTTCATTCGCATGGCGTGTTGGAGGTCAACTTCGGCGAACATTCGTTATGCGTAATGTTCCCGTCGATTGTCGGTAAATTAGCACGAATCAAATGCACGCGTACGTTCATACTTATGCATTCGACTAATAGCGTTTTCCATTCGACAGAACAAGGGTACACTGAGTTCAGTTAGTGCAATGTCAAGCTGTAAGATGTCATTAGTAGTGCACTAGTTCTTTACCAAATGGAACACGATTAGTGTCAATGTACGGAAAAATGTCGATCAGAACCTTGCATGGTAACCTATGGTTATAAGTACTTTTAATGTTTCTAGATAGAAATACAGCGCAGGAATATTTCCTGAAGCAAATAATATCATAAACGTTTGAATGTTTATACACTGACAGGGAACTGATGTCTGACCACGGTGTAAAAAGTTATACTCGGTGCAAGCAGATCTGTACTAAAAGACTGAATGAATTTCGTTGACCTAGCCTAGTGAATGTGGGACCTGTCGAATTAAACATCGTACCTATTTCACTTCGCACTAGTACCGTCGAATGGAAAACGCTATTAGCGTAGGCATTTGACACATGTGTGTATTTGACGTGTATTCGCCGAATTCACACATCGTTTGGGACCGGCAAAACAATAGCCTTATGAACCATTACAAAAACGTAAAGGTTGGATT
>WYDF02288160.1:0-16509 GCA_009867245.2 Adranes taylori
ACGTGTATTAAGACGAATTGCTTTCGCGTTGGTAGTAATAGTATTCGTTAGCGGGCTAAATAATTTTGCCATCACGCTAAATTATCGTTTATCAATACTTCCACATTGATTCACATGTAAAATTTTGGTTCGCCCAAAATAAACCACTCGTAAATGAGGAAAAAACCGCTCTATTTAAGATATGAAAGGGACAAATGGGAGAAACCGTTCGATAAAGAATTAATTCGTGGTAGTTCGCGAGCGGGTGTGCTGAGAAGGAACTCCTTAAACCCACAATCTTTTCCTTAGTCGTTTGATAAGAAGTCAATGAAGACAATACCCGTCGTGAAGGTAAGTTTTGCTTACGGTCGTTTGTGTTAAGCTCATTTATTGAATTTTACTCGAGGGTTGTTGCTAATTAATTTATTTAGCTATCGGCATTTTGTCAAAAGTCTCCAGTAAATTGAGGCAAGTTTAGTTGATATGAACCCGGCTCTTACATAGTAAATTAAGTAAACCAAAAATCATTGTTTACAAAGTATCTAGATCTATCTAAATCATATCTAAATATAATAGTCAGCGAAGAACAACAAAAATCAGTGTTGGGTTAACAATTATACTTACTACAATTAGATACAAATCATAAAATAGGCGCTTGGAAAAGACGGATCAAATTACTTTGAGGCAAAAAACAACTGAAAAAAATGTGAAAATGCTCAAAAAGATTTGATGAATGAAGAAAGATGAAAGAATGAAGTGTCAAGAAAAGAGAGATGTTTATTTGTTTAAAGCAACCACAATTAATAAACAGCTATGCGTACTCGTGTACGATTAAAACAATAAACAGTGATGTGTACGCGTTCGTGGTTGAACTGAGAATGAATACAGCGGAGCTAAGCCGTGGTATTTATAGGTGTCTTTGAGAGATAGACAGTGTGTGTTCGAGAGAGATAGACAGTGCACGTGTTGCAGAAAGATAGAAATGAAGCATGAGACAGCAAAACAAGAATAAGGAGTAAGATTATAGGAAATTTTGAACTCGTTAACATTTTTATTTATTTTTTGCTTTGTAATATTTTTATTTGTAATGGAGATTCCGTCCATAAATAAAAATAAATAAACATGCTGAGAACATAGCATATTTATAGAATATGCTCAAAATATTCTTGACATATTGTACCGAGTCAATTTATCCTCGTTCCTGTTTGGTTTGGTGTTGGAAAGATTGAGAATTTGATACTCACAAATTGTGTAAATACTTCAAGATAACTAGATGCGATAAAATGTTTACTAAATAAGATAGAAATAGGTGGACGGTCACAAGGCAAACTTACCTTAGATCCGATTTATGATCAAAAGGTAGAAATAATTATTGATTTTCCCCTATGCTAGTTAACTAAACCTTAAATAAATGCAAATGCTTTTACATAGAGTTATGCATTAAGCAAAGTCCATCAACCGATATCACTTAATAGAGGGGGAGAACACACAAGGCGAGCGTTTTAATTAGGTACGAATTAATCATGACCGAAAATATGCATACCAGTGTCTAGAAGAGCGACCTAGGGGGAAGGACCGTAGACCAAAATGAATAAAATGGAACACAAAATGGAAGCTGCTGGAAGGAATACTAAGATGTTGGCATCGGCCGAAGAAATCCCTGCCCGTTAGTTCCGCGAATATATAATTATGAATTAATTCAAAATAAGCATTAAAAATAATCATTAATTAAAATAAAGTACTGAATAAATCAGAGTGTGGGTTCTAGTAACGGGAGAATACTTAAATAATTAGGCATGAGGCCTTTCTATATTTAGTTGTCAGTAATGTTGATAATAAATTATATAAATTCTTTTAAGCATGATTTTTGCGAATAAAGTAAAATTATTTGGTAACAAGTTTATTGATCGAGGAAAATTGAAATAAATCTAGTTGAATAAATAGGAACCCTGTGCGCGTATTAAGCATAACTATAAAATAAGTTTGTGAGGAGCGACAGAACTGTAAGTACATTACTTAATATTTATTTAGATGCAAATTAACAAATCTTAAATGAGATTTCTGTTTGACTATTCACACGCATGAATACGTTCTTGTTATTGTTAAGGGTTGGCGTTACCATTAATTATTTAGTAACAGAAGGCATGCTTAGATCTGAAAGGTACGTCCACCTTAGCAATAGTACAGTCTAGTGTTTTATTTTAAACTCTATTGGGAGTACAGGGGATTATAATATCGCAATCTAAAGAAAATAAACTAAAGTAAGTACTAAAACGAAGTGCGTTTTTATAAAACAGTAAATGATCTGAGTACCTAATAAGAGAGTGGGAACAGCTGCGCTAACCCATACAAAGATTCCCTTCTCACCAATGTCACGTCGGAGAGCAACCCTCTCCCAAAAATAAAACGTGACAAGATTTGTGTTGCTTGGGGATTACATGGTAGAGCAAGGAAACTTGCGAATTCATAACTCAAAGAAAGGCAACAGACAGAGTACTAAAATCAAGAAATTAGTAGAAAACATAACAGAATATGGAGTACCTTAAGGCTCCATCTTAGGACTATAACCATTCATACTATACACAAATGATCTCCATCTATACCAACTAAAGGAAAAAAAAGTATGATGATGCGGATTACTTCCAATTATTTTAAAAACAATCAAAAATGATCTAGAGCAACTAAACAAATAAGAGTTGAGATTAATATAATAATAAAGTGGGCGTACACTTTCAATTAAACATAAATGAAGAAAAAACTCATCTTATTAATATTGAGAAAAACAATGCTACAATGCAACGTCAAAGTGAAAATAAAAAACACAAAATCATAAAAGCAGAATCGGTAAAATAAAAATTGACGAAGCCTTAAATTGGTAAGAGCACAAAAATGTCTAATATGAGACCTAGGGATATATTGAAACCCCGTACAAAGACTAAAAAATAAAATAAACACAAAACAGAAGCTATAAATATATGAAACATATGTAAAAAGTAGACTTATGTATTCATACATATCCTGGGATTACATATTCTGGGCATTAGGAAGGAAAACACAACTAAACACACTACAAAGAAGAACAAAATAACCAAAATATATATATACAATATGCCCAGGGACACAGCAACTAAAAATGCATATAATTATACAGATATCTTAAATCTAGCGAATTGAAGAAACAGGAAACAATAAAACTGATACACAAAGCAAAGCTTGGACAAATTGACATGGAATTGAGCAAGACTGATGTGTATTAATATGACACAAGACACGAAAACACTACCTCATGAAGTGACCGTCGAATAAGACTGAAAAAAATGTTATAGACACAAGGATTGAATTTATCTAATCAACTAGTCGAATCACTGAAAAATATCAAGGACATCAAAAAAATTTGAACTTAAAACACACATCATTAATAATAGACGTTTTTGAATTGTACAAAATGTATATTCTTCATTTGTAATAACTATAATGTTAGTACAAAAAGTTATGCTGATATGGGTAGCTGGCGTAGACAACATTGTAGATGTGTCTACAATGAACAGAGTCATTGTAGACAACGAAATACATACAATAGCAAAGAAAGTATATTGTACAAACTCCACTAATTCGGGATCGGCTCTGAAAATACCTCCTAGTTCCATCAGAGAAGTGATAAGTGGATCGTTCAAAAACATATCGACTGCCAGGTAATCAACACCGTGAGCGTTATATAGAAAAGCTTTTTTAAGACCAAAACCTCAGAGTTGCCAAACTCGACGGGAAGAATATGATAATTGATAACTGATTAGTTAATAGGACATAGGCCTCTGAGAGTACATATAAATTAAACAACACAATGTTTTGCTGTTTGGAGGAAAGCGAACGCTGTTCAACATATCTTATATGAGTGTGAAGCATTAGCATCCAAAGAGAGCGCCACAGTCGCAAGATGGCGGCGGTTTGAAAGTTTACGAATCTGCATGTCGGTAATGCAGATAATCTACGTCATTGTTTGCCGGTACTTTACATTTTGCGAGAGATGGGGCTAGTTGTACAGAATATTGTAAATAAACCGGATGTCGTAAAAAAATTATACCTTAAATATATGTATGTTTCCATTTATGCAATTTATATATATAACTAAAACTTTTGATCCACTACGTGTAAGAGAAAAGTGTAAGTAAAATATAAGTAATAGATAATGCGCAATACAATAAAAGTTAGGTCCGCAAAATACGGAAGTAAAGAAGACCCAAGATTAAAAAGCCGACGCCGGAAAATAAATATTAAAATAAATATTAAAATAAAAATTAATTTACATAAGATTTGGATAGATGTAATGCGAACAATGCGAGACACAGTAAAAAGTTTTGGCCGAATACTAGTTTACACAAATTTTAAAATGCGATATTCATTTATAATCAGCAGGAATTGTATGCCAATGATCGTAAATATTTTAAACAAATGTAATGAACCAATGAAAAAATTAAATAAACAACGAATAAATTAGATATGCCAATTGCCTCGCATAAACCGATTGCCTGCAGTGCTGCTGGCATGGTATTCGCACAAACAGCCCTTGGTAATAATTATATATCATTAATATTTACACCAATTATACTTCTGAAAATGGTGTTTGAAACTAATAATGTGATTATGATAAAAATATTACATACCACTTGCGGTATCAAACTGCATCTCCTTATTTAGTGTCAGATCCGTAATCTTATTATGACTAACATTCACTTGAAATAAAGCCAATGTACCCACTTGATCAAATATCGAAAAATCGAACGATTTCAAATGATTATAAGATATATCCAGATCTTCCAAATCGGGCAAATTTTGGAAAGCTTCATATGATACTGAATAAATTCTATTTCCTTTTAAATTAAGTCTATTAAGACTCTCAAGATTCATAAATGAACGGCGATCTATACTTTCCAAATCGTTATCATCAAGATGAATTTGTTCTAAAGAAGGCAGATCAACAAAAGTATGTTGCCGAAGAAATTTGATGTGATTAAAAGATAAGTAAATCTCCCTTAAACTCAAATGTAAATCACCCTACAAATAAATTATTGCTAGAGATGTTAGAATGATAATTTAAAAAATCTTTACCTGAAATGTACCTTTGTAAATAGTTTCGATAATATTATCATGTAGTTTAATTGTTTCAAGATTTGTGAGAAAGTGAAAACTGGTATCCGCCATATTTCTAATTCTATTATTGCTTAAATCTAAATGTTCCAAATTTATTAAGTGCCTAAAAGATTCCACGGGAATCATACTAAACGAATGGGATAAGCCGTGTGATATGATTAGAGTTTTAAGCGAATGTCCAACCTAAAAATGTATTTTTTTCTTATTCACAAAATAAGAAAGAAATTGTAATAAATAATATTAAGAAGAAATATCATTTCATCGTTCGCCGTCAACATGGCGCGGACCAAGTGTAAAATAAATTTTTTTAATTAAACTGACAATAACATCGATACATTTTTAAGTTTTTAAAATTTTGTTAATTGACTTAGTCATAATGTCTTAGTAGCAGGGGGTATGCTTAAGTTTCTGAAGAAGGAGTCATTGTCTCCCCGAAACATGTCAAGCATTTTGCTGGTCCTCGTAGCTGGGGGTACCGAGAAGGTTTATTCAACAAAATATCATTTTGTAATAAAAAAAAAAAAAGTTTGAAAACTCTATCATTTAGTGTACTAACTATTTCAAAATTTCTTTTATTGGTGGGAACAGAGCTAATATTAGTATAGAAATATATATTAGGCGTTATATTGAACAAGGTTTCCGTTCTATGTACAGTATTTAAAAAAAATGTCTTTTACAACACTAAAATTACTTTAAATAATGAAACAACAAATAAATAAAATAACAAAAGAAGTTGGCACATTTATTTCTCTTCTTTTCACTTTATTTCACTTTCTGGGATTTCAACCTTTATGCTAAAGAGCCTCCCCGGAAAAAAATCCTGCGCCTCCAAGTTTTATTTATTTGTAGATATTATAGAATAAAAAATACATATATAGATTTCTTTATTAAAAAAATTTTGGCACCTCCCCTGGTAATAGTCTGCGCCTCCCAAGTTGGAAACCGCTGATTTAGACAGAAAGTCAATAAATCTAAAAGATGTATTTTTTCGGTGTATAATTATTGCGCCTTTTCTTCTTTAAAACTTGGTGTTTTTAAATTTAGTTTTTCATAAAAATAATCCTCTCTTTTTAGTTAGTGAAAATGCGTATCGAAAATGATATCCATATTCGCCATATTATCTTCTGTCACTTCGAGGCAGGTTGGAATGAGGTATGTGATTTTGCAATCTTAACAAACTTTTTGGTGAAGGAACAGTCAGCAAAAGCCAAGTTGAAAGAAGAAAGATGGTTCAAGAAGTTCAAATCGGATGATACAAACTTAACAGTTGAAGAAGGAAGAGGTCGACCATCAAATTTCGACGACCAGGCACTTTTAACAGCTGTGGAATAGGGCGAAAATTTGATAACGAGAATGTTGACCGAAAACTTCGACCCCAAAAATATGAACCATTCGACCATTGTTAGTCATCTCAAAAAGCTTGGAAAAGTATGGAAAATGAGTGGATGGGTCTCACACGAAGACAACAAAGCCCTCTGACAACAAAAAAGCTGAAAGTATCCGAATTATCACCAATATGCTGCAGCGAAACGAGCAAACTATGGTGGGGCAGAAGCGGAATCATCCACTGGGTTATCATCTCAAACAGAATTTGTTATTGGTTGAATGACGACGATGAACGTCAAAAGTGACGGATTCCGGACAAAAACGCCAAACGACAACTAAATATCAATAGGGACGTCTCACAAAAAAACATATCACCTTCCACCACAATAATGCGCGTCCACATGTTGAGCATTACACAATGCTCGGCGATAGATTCGACGGTGTCGTCGAATATATCGCCGTAGATGGTGAATGTGCTCCAGTAGATGGTGAATATGCTTCAGAATAATCAATAGAAAACCTTTAATCAAATTCAATTCAATACCATAATATAGAAAAATTGTCTATAAATCATAAGTCGGCCGTAGAACCTCGTAGAAAGCAAAATGAAGTGAAAGGGAAAATGTAGCAGATTCTGTTGTAATATTAATTAGTTGTTTTATTATTTAAAAAAAATTTAGTTAGTTGTATCAGAATGTAACAAAAATGATTATTTCGTTAAAATGTATCACGGGGAGGTTAGTAAGTTTTCACGAACCGCAGTTGGCTCGCGAACTACGGAGTTTCCCATCGTTGCTCTATATATACATAAATATAAAATAATGAAATACTTACATCACTAAACGCATCACTAGCAATTGTTCCAATGCGATTATCAGATAAATCAATCATTTTCAAGCCATGTACATATTGAAAAGCATTATTCTTGATTGATTCTAATCCAGCTGAAATCAAACTAAATTGCTCCAAATCCAAGCCAAATTCATTAAAATCGTGCGCCTTTAAACTCAAATGAGTTAAACGTGATAAACTCAAATACCGCACATTACGTAACCTAAGAACAAACATCTTAGTACAATTCAATATTATTAAAGTAATTAGTAAAAAATACCTTTTTAAGTCTTGAAGAGAAAGTGGTTGATTTCTGGCGCCAGATATATCCAATTTGTTTAAAGTAAATTGGAATCCATGGAATGCATCATAAATATTTAATCCAGATAAAATATTTTCGTTTAAAGATAGAAATTTGAGAACAGTTAAACGATGAAATATCTCATAAGGTATCATTGTAATATTATTTTCCGATAAATCGAGAATTTGCAAAGTATTTTCCAAGCCGCTGAAAGCTATGGGTGAAATGTGAGTTAAGCCACAATCTCTCAAATACAGTTCACGTATATGTGCTTGACGAAATGCATTTTCCTACAAATTATTATTATATTGATTTCAATCAATCTTTAATTATTTCAATCAATACAGTACAATATATAGATCATGATAGAACATCTATATGATTTGAAAAAGGCGTAGTGTCAGTTATGAGTGCAATACTCAAAAAACTGTTTTTCAACTAAACCTATGGCAATTATAATACCGTGTAAATACGATAAACCGTGTAAATACGAGGAATGTCTTTTTAATTTTGCATATAGCTTTAACAAAAATCAATAGCTTAAATTACTTGCCACCATTGTCGATGCACTTTTGCATTCCCTCAAACCAATTATGCATTTATCAAACCAATTATGCACTTATTTTGTTAAAGCACTTATTCCATTCTTCAATGGGTATGCTCGAAATGGTCATTTGGAAAGCATGGACTGCACCTTCAGGTGATTTAAATCGTTGACCACGCAGTGCATCCTTGATGGTAGGAAATCGTTGGAACTTAAGTCACAGCTGTACGGAGGATGGTCAAGCAATTCGATGTTTTGTTGCTTCAAAAAGTCAAATGTTTGTCGAGCAGTGTGACCACTGGCATTGTAATGGTGTTTTTTCGCAGCTCAGAAATGATTTCTGGCAAACAAACGGTTGTGTAACAATAAGCAGTTACCGTCCTTCGATTTTGTATAGGAATTGTAACCACATGTTCGGATTTTGACACACTGTGGGAACGGATTACTTTGATTGGGTTCTCCTCAAAGTGAAATGCCCAAGCAGTAGAATGACGTTAATTCTCGGGTTCATGAGAATAAATCCAAGACTCGTTACCACTGACGATACTCTACACATTTTTGGAGCGGCCTCTGTTGCAACGATTCAGAGTTCATCGGCACAAACTGACACGAGCCGCAATTTGTTCCTCGGTCAATAGATGCGGAAACCAACGAGAAACTCTTTTTTTCACGCCCAACTCATCATGTAAAATCTTTTGGATTGAGGTCTTAGAAATGCCCAAGGAACTCTGAATCTCCTGGTAACTTACATGACGATCTTCATTAATCATCTCGCGCAGAGCATTAACGTTTTCCTGGATGATTGCTCATTTTGGTGGACGTAGCCTAGGACGTATCATTTCTGAGATTTGTGCGTCCACGTTTGAATTCAGAGTACCAGCGAGAAATTGTCGATTGATGTGGTGCTTCGTTACCAAAAACAGCAACCAATCGACAAAACATTGTTGTTTTGTCGAGTACATTATTGTTTTGTCGATAAACTTCGTCGAAAGTTATAAAAAAGTATCGCTTGGAAATGCTGTCGATTCAACCCCATGTTTCTGAATACATTACAAACTTTAAAAATTCACTGTGACTGATTACCACTTGTATTTTGACGAAATTTTCAACACGTGTCAATGTAACGTTGAGGTTAATTACGGAACCATATATTTTGTTACTAGCGCCCTCTATGTGGCTACATGCAAAATTAAAATGACATTCCTCGTATAATGTAAAGCAATATTAACTGATGAAAAAGGCCAATTTTGTATCCAAACAACTAAGATTGTAAAAAGGCCTTTGTAAATTGAAATATTTTAACATTTCCTAGGTTATATATCTTTAAGAGTTTATTATACGTTAAAGGCAACTTAAATAATTTGACGCTTGTAACTGAAACTAAAGATTATCAGACCCGACGAAAAATTCTGGACGAAAAAATATTTAGAAAATATATTAGACTTTATCTAAATAATTACGCGCTTTATAGCATTGATGAAAATCTAAATCTTAATGGTGATATAATATTTCCAGCTATCTAATTATGACTTGGAGATCTCTACAACACCTGTTTAGTTTATTTTTATATTTTAAAATTATAATTTGATTATTGTATCTGACTTGTGTAGCACTGTACGTACTTTCAAATAAATAACTAAGAGCATGATTATTTCATTTCAGAACTAAAAAGTGTATATTTTAGATTTCGCTTCTAGTAATTCCCGAATTTCTTTTCTGAACGCTATATTTGACCCGCTCTTTATACTTACGGGTATCGAATTCCATTTTCTAGCCATGTTATATGGCTTCTAGTGAAGATGAAAAGGATCTAGTGAAGATGGGAAGATGGTTTTGTGAACCGGTAGTGTGATTGTTCCTTTGGATCGCAAATTCAGGTTATTCACATCAAGTTTAAAATTAATTTTATATATGTGATGTAATACATAAAATTTAACTATCTTATGATAAAAAATTAGCTAATGAAATATTCTCATCTTTCGCATATTAATCCAATTGGCATCGTTAAGCCTATGGCAAACATGGTTAAAGTTGCTGACGCTATATATGTAACGCAGGCTATATTAATGAATCACATTTTTAGTATTTGATATTCAGTGAACCAATCCAAACAAGGTCAATATGCTATATTAAGTGATTAAATTATAGTGATGCTATATTATAGTGATTTAGCCTAAGTAAGAAAACGCACGATTTTTCTTTTTTATCATTTACTTTCCAACATACTCCCCTTTTAAGGCAAAACAATTTTCAAGACGACTTTCCAACTTCTTCATCACGTCCGAAAAGAAATTTTGCTTTTCATATTTTTTTCTACTCTATGAGTCAAAGAACATACATTTATTACTTATACACAATGCTCATGCTTTAAAGCCAAATTTCGTACAGCTCCTCATGAAATCATACAGGTTTTCTTTTAATAAGCTGGTTAAAGCTCTTCCCAATACGGAGTGCTTCCGTTGACACTGTAAGCTATTCATCTGAATTATCAATAATTTTTACAGTTTTACAATTTGAGCAAAAGATTGATTGAGTCATGCTAATATCCAAGATATGTTCAAATTGATGAATATTTATTTAGTGATTTATCACTATGGTACAACGGTTAAAGTTCTACTATAGTCTCAGCCCTTTCGGACCATCTTCTAACATACAGACTATTCAAATCAATTCAAAATTCATTAGAAAAACGGCAAATCAATGAAAGAAGCGAATATGTAGTTGTGGTGATTGGCAATATTATGATAGAGGCGATACTAGGTTCCGATAACATGGAGGATTTATTTTTAATTATATTGTGCATGATCACAGATTAGATGACTAACGTACAAAAGTTTACGGATTTCGATCAACAGCAACGAAAAATTATTCACATCAAATCAATTTACAAACAAGGGAACAATAATCGTTAGAACCAATTAAAGTAGTTAATAAACTAACAAAAACTCAAAAAATGAAACCAAAACCCACATAAGACGTACTACAGAAGATTAACCAATAGAGATAATTGGTAAATATTAGATTATCCATATATTTATTTTTAATCTTACATTTAAAACAATTGATTTGTAAATTACCTGAATTTCGTATAAATGGTTTCCATTTAAATATGTTTTATTAAGAACATCAAAATATTTAAAAGCTCCAGGTTCCAGAATATTGATTTGATTATAATCCAAACGCAACTCATCAAGTGATAATAAAAAATTAAAATGTGATATATAATTATCAGTCTTGCCATCCGGATCCATTTCGCTGATTAAATTGAGTGCCAAATCAACGGTTTTTAAACTTTTTAGCGGTTGTAAGGCTTGATATGGAATCGCTTCCAATTGATTATCGGATAATAATAGATAACTAAGTCTTGGCATGCCATCTCTAAAAACATTTGGATTAATCACTCGTAGATTATTTCCTCTTAAATCGATTGTGGTTGCATAATTTAAGCCACCAAACGCATCAGACGGTAGGAAGTTTATTGAATTATCAGCTAAATTCAAAATTTCCAAAGAGCGTTCCAAACCGCGCCAGTTTTCTGGGAATATAGAAGATATTTCATTACCTAAAATTTACATTTTGTAAATTGTTTTAATTATTATTGTAGAAATAAATGGAATACATACCTGATAAGTCCAACACTTGTAGCTTTTGTAAATGACGTAATGCGCGATTTGGTACTTCCATAAGTTCATTGTTACTTAGATCGAGTTTCCATAGAGATCGTTCTAAGCCTAAAAATGTCTCATCGGCAATGTATGGTAGTAGATTGTTTCTAATAATTAAGTTATATAATCCTAAAAATAAAATTTCAACTACAAACCAAAATTTCTAACTAAATAAAAAATGTTAAATGTTAAATAAAATCTTTAATTATATAAAGACATACAAACGGTAACCTTGCATACAAATATAGTATTAAATAATAAAAACAGAATATATATCGAAAATAATATGAACTTAAAATATTTATAGATTATGAAAATTGGACAACTGTCATACACAGAATCGAGACCAATTAATGATGCAATCCCTAATTGGCATAATAATTAAATGTGTGGATATAGCCTATCCTATAACCTTTTTTTAAACAACAAAATAACATCTACCCTTTGAACTTGTACAACGGAAATGAGATTTGCAGCAAATGTTGCCTTTGCCGAAGCAGTACCAAAATACAGAATCCAAGGAAATAGTATTAAAACAAAGAACTACACAAATAAAAACAAGAGGAAAGTGAATCTGACAACAAATCAAAAACAATGTGTAATATTATTAACACAGAAACCAGACGAATACAAAGTGTTCCAGAAATAAACATACCGTCGTGTGAGGAGTTCAATGCGTTCTTTGTTGAAGAATGTGAAAAATTAAGACCTCCGCTTAACATTACGACTAATCAACATTACACGGCAGTAAAAATACAAACAACAGGAAAATCTATATTTTTGGAGCCAACTACAGAGGACTAAGTTGAAACAATACTAACGTCTATGAAAATCAGGGCTTCAATAGATATATACTGTATTTCACTGTGACAGAGCGATGTCACAAATGACGCAACTTTTATATTACACCATGTAACAAAGCATGTAACTGAGCAGTTAAAAGTATCTATAAATTACGTAATCCTTCACTAGAAATTAATTGTAAACAAATATTAATTTCTGTTGCTGTTGTTATCTGATCAAACGCATCTATTATTTGCAATTATTGAAAACCTCGTTTGCGATTCAAGCATTGCTTGCCATATATTGCACGCAGCAGAGAGAGATGTACTGTCGTGTGATAACACACACGTTATCTATGTTTAATATGCATTGTATTAGCCGTATATAATATGTTGGCTGGTGCCATCCACTGTTACGCTATAGTATACCACGTCACTGCTTCTCACTGCTACTGCATAAGGCTGCTATGTTCGATTGTAACTCGTGGGAATGCCGCCAAGAGAGTAATTGTGTGTTTCGCCGTAACGTAGGTAGGATTAATACCGAGATTTACGATTGTGAAGAGACCGCTCACGTAATAAAATGTCGAGTGATTGCTACACATTGACCTGTATAGCAGAGTAAAAGTTGAGCATGGCTCCCGACTATAAATAGCGAGAATTTTGGCATAATAAGTTCGTTCCAATTTTGAGAACTCGAAGACAAGACCACCAGCCGCAACAGCAACCAGCATGAACAGAGCGACAGTCGCCGTGACAATAACACATTTGGCGAGCAATTTTATGTACAATACACTGTTCTGTTCAATACATTGCATATATATTGAATGGCTTTGTTTCTTTTCTTAATCCTTCATTCACCTACCTCCTATACCACAAGAGTGCGTATAAGATTATATGTACGCATAACCTGATCTTAGTCACTCAAGCTCACGTGGCAACGACGCATAACCGTACAGTTACGATACAGTTATTCATATCGTGTGTTTAGATTTACCCCCGCCCTTCTGTTGTAATATTAACTGTTTGTACCTTTCAATTGCGTTATATGCACCACTTTTATTTTGTTTTGTAATCGTTATTATACATTTGTATTGTTTTATTTGCACTGCTTATCTATATTGATTTGTTGGTTATAGAATCGCTATTGTTTATTTAACCGCCAATCATGCTGTTTCATTAATTAGCAGTAAGAATCTTTTTCAGCTGCCCACGAGAACAAGAACCTCTGGATTACTCACAAGACTTGTAGCTGCTTGTGCCCTGAGTAAGCCACTGAGGACCCGAGGAATAACAAGATCGATTCCAACGTGTGGTGGCACGTTAAAGTGACATGTGGCGCCCGAGAATGCATATTTACGAAGGCTGTTAAAATTCCGTAATAATTAAGATATTTGTTTGTGCCATCTGTGATAGTCGCTAACAACTTCCAATTAGCAGCGCCGTGAGTGGGAATCTATCACAACCAGAATATAAATAAATCTCCGGAAATTAATATCTAGGGCGCTAGGTCAGTGAGACCACATGTTGGAAATGCTGTCTTCATTCCACCGATCCTCAGTGAGTACGCTGAGGGTCCGGGTAGCTAAGTACGTGATATGTTGACGTATTTACTAAGCAAGTGCATTTAAATGGAATATTGTTGTAAAAGTCCTTTCCTTGATCTCTAAAAACAGCGTTAATAACAGCGATTTTAAAAAAAAGCCAAGAAAAAAGTATTGACACTTATTGTAATTATTAGTGTTTTATCCAAAGCCATTAAAAAACTCCTAGCTATTAGTATGATATTCCTTCTGAGTAAATAAATAATGTTCAAGTGAATCTTTAACCACAGATCTTTCTGATACAATTTATGCAATAAGTGATGACCGAAATTGTGTAGTAGCCGTAGTTTTTGATTTTCATACTGCTTTCGACAGAATTAACTTTTTATTTGAAGAAAACAAATTTAGAAGTAATTTTCTAAATTTTCTAATTTAATTTTTACAAAATAAAAAAATGGAGTTTTCAAGACTTGATCCATTTAAAATAGAAAGTAGTACTTCACAAAGATCTGTCCTAGGATCCTTATTTTCTACACTTTGTAGAACTTCATCACATTCTGTCATCACTAAACATCACTTCTATTGTTTTGACATTGCTAATGTACGTATTTCTGAATTATTTTGAAAAAACAACTTACCAGTGCTTTGTAGAAAAAATGGTTCCAATATTCTTATTCCATTATTTTCAAAATGTAAAGTAAACGCCTTTGATATGTTAATTGCTTGGGGCATTCGTAGCATTGGAACATCTCTACATCGAACAATGCCCAAATCGGGAACAACTTTGGAACAAGTACATAATGGATTGAAATGGCATGGTGGATCTCTATGCTGGAATTGATCATGTGATTTTACTGAAGATGTCCAAACCATTACCAGCGCAATTGTTGCGTAAAGTCCATAATCAAAGTTCAGAAATGTGTAGAACTCCTCAAAATAAAAAGAATAAGATTATTTTAATAATTACCTAAGAATATATTTAACGAATTATCAGTTGTTTACTTTATCATAAAATACAGTAATCAAAAAAGATATTGTTAAACGTTGATGTTCTCAACACGATGTGACTATTTATGGAGTGGTGTATGCGTGCAAATGTGAGTCTTGGACATTCCGGATTCCATTTTTATACCGTCTACAAACCTATCCTAAAAATCTCATTAAGTCATAAAAATTGGAAACTATTAAAATAATCAAATAGCTTTTGGATTACGTTTAATAGTCGGACCCCACATTTTTTTAAATTCTGCTCTGAAATCTGTTCAATGTCTGCTCTGGTTGCATAAATGAAGATTAGAATAGAAAGTTACTATAGGTTATAACTGGGGTAATTACACACAAAACCCTGACCATGAGGATTTTATCAAAGTACTACAAAATTTTGTTAGCCCTAATCTCCTTAATCTTGCATAACCCTGTACTGCCTACGCAAGTAAACTAAGACGTATTGTAGCCAAAGCGGCGACTAAACCTCAGATGTGAAATTCAAGTTAAAAAATAATATTTAGTGGCTCCGGTGATATTATGAAATATAAAGGAGAAGGCCTTGCAGGTGGATAAAGTTACAAAACTACGACAAACAGAAAGATAAACCTGGGATAGCAAAATAGCTCTGTGATTTGAATTGACAATGATCATTCCCAGAAAACACGAATATGACAAAAATGTGCCACGAATGTACTGAAAAGATAGATTATTCATAGAAAATGCTCAGAATATTTTCAGCACATTTGTTTCTTGGGTTTGGCCTTTTGTATAAAACTATTGCGAAATAGGTAAATCGTACTTTGTTCGGGTGGAATCAAAGAAGTACTAGATATACGGCTTCCAAAACATAAGAACCTCACTGATAGTAAAAAGCGATAAGAGTATTATTTTACGCGGCGTTCCCGGTGGTCCGGTTCCTGACTTTAAATAATCCTGGAACATTTTTTTTAGGGTCTCAGCAAACACAGCAAGTACTTACGTAAAATAAAGAACGATGAAAAAAGCAAAATACTGTACTATTCCAAGAAGATAGTGTAAGATCGCAAAATGAACAAATGTTATATAACGCTTGGAGAAGAGAGGTAAATGAAAACAAAACATTGTTAATAAAATTAAAGAACTACAATACAGTTAAATAAACTGCTAAAATGCATATTCAGAAATACAAAATAACTACACATCAAGTAACAAGAATTTGACTCAAAAATAAAAACCCAAAGAAATTGCACAACCGGCTCAATACCTAACGGATGAAAATGATTTAATAAAAGGGACTGAGTGGATAAAACAAGTGGATGCAACTGGGGCTGAGCTGCAAGCTACCAGTTGCGGATAGTGGAACGCCCATAAGATATTATGGGTAGCTGCGAATAAGTATTACATACAAATAAGCAGTCGCGGA
>WYDF02288171.1:0-16509 GCA_009867245.2 Adranes taylori
GCAAAATCAACAGCAAGAGGGGACCAGGAAGAAGACGCAACTCTTGGCTTAGGAACCTACGACAATGGACAAATATGCCCTCCATAGAATTATTTAGAGCCGCCACAAAAAAAAAATTAAATGGGCAAATATCCAACGTCCTTAACGATAAGGCACCCTAAGAAGAAGATAAATTCTAGTCGGATGTTCTCCTTTAGGGCCGCCAAGATCTGTGGCTTGTTCTTATAGACCCGGGCCTTCAAAAAACTTGAACTCCGAAACGATCAAATCCAGCGATCTTACGGTAAAGTGCAAATCGCAAAAACGAGAGATTAAGAGGCCCGGAAACGCTTGCTGAAGAATGTCGACTGTCGCTCGTGCTGTATATGCCACAGAAATAGAGGGAGGAACTCCTCATCACATTATCCAAGGAACGGGACACCACTAACTGTCATAATTGGAGAGGAATCACCATACTATAAATTGTAAAGTGTTGACGCTAGTGAAATTCAACAGAATCAAAATACATGTGGAATCACAAATAAGGAAGGAGCAAGTAGGTTCTTATAGCGACCAAATTAACACGCTTCATATTATTATCGAACAGTCAAACAAATTATTCACTAGCCTTCATCTTTTGTTCCTAGATTTTGAAAAGGCCTTCGACTCCCTTAAAAGGAGCAGTATGTGAAACATATTGCCGAAATACGAGATAGCGGAGAAGATAACAAAAGTTATTAAAGAAAAATACTACACATGCCATGTCATCCACAGTCAAGTCAGGAGTTTGTAATGGATGTATTCTGTCCTCAACAGTCTTTATGTTGGTTCTGTATGAGATGATGAGGAAAGTCATAGATGGAAAAAAGAAAACCATACAGTGGAAGCTGACTGAATGAATGGAGGATCTAGATTTTGTAAATGATATCTGCCTACTCTCAAAGAACCATCTTAATATGGAAAAGAAATTCCAAGACCTCGAGTGCGAAGCCAAGATGGTGGGTCAGAAAGTAATTTCTTCCAAAGATTATGGAGATAAACGAGAGATAAACGCAAGAACCCTGAGAGTGAACATTGAGGACATCGAAAATGTAAAAGAGTGCACGTACTTTGAGAGCATAGTGGCCCATGATGGTGGTGGAGCTGCAGATGTCAGTGCAAGAATTCGAAATACAAATGTGACCTTAATTCGGTTTTATCCACTCTGGAGAGCAAGAGAGATTTCTATAACGACCAAACTCCGAATATTCAGAACTAATGTGAAAGCAGTGCTGTTATATGCTTGTGAGACTGGGAAGCTCACCTCCAAAATCACCCGTAGGCTGCATGTCATCCTGAATAAATGCCTCAGAAAAATTCTCCGAATCTTCTGACTAAACGTGATATCTAACGAAGATCTTTGGAACCAAGCAAGGGAGGAATCCATCTCCATTCAAATCAAGAGAATAAACTGGAGGTGGATTGGTCATATCCTCTGAAAATAACCAGGATGCTGTGGAGGGACAAGTTTTGTTCTGGAATCCGTAGAGAAAAAAGAAACGTGGAAGACCAAAGATATCATGGAGAAGGACTGTGGATGAAGAGGTAAAGAAGGAAGGAAAGGGTTTTGCAGAGCTGAGGGTTCTCGCTAGAAATATAATGCCCTGGAGAAACTTTGTCGAAGTCCTATGCGCTGGTTAAGAGCGAAAGTAATTAAGTAAGTACGCTACACTCGATTCATTGCATAATTTGTGACTATCGAATCATCAGTTGTGTCTCTTTCTTTTATGAATCGATTTTGCATTGCTGACACCCTGTAATTCCAAATAAGCTATGTATCCTTCATTATTGTAACTCTTCTATAATGCTCCACTTGCATTTTATCTCGTTTTTTACATATCGGGATTATTTAATTTTTTTCTATTCCTCTGGCACCCTACCATATCCCATGAAATACTCTTGCTAATATCTCAGTTTCTTTCTTATTGAGACATTCTGTAGCTTTGCTTGGAATTTCTTCAGGGCTTTCCGCACTTCCTTTGTCCATTTTCGTTATTTCTTCTAGTACTTCCTTTCTTTATATCCTCCTTCATCCGTTCTACATTTGTTCTATCGCTTTTTTATACTTGCCTTGCTCTACCAATGACCATCGTTTCATTTATTATTAAATACTTACATCACAATTGCACTTCAATCTATTAATCCTTTCTTTTTCCGCTGCCTTCCTCCTTTCGCCACTATTTTAATATTTTCGACTTAATTTTAATGTTTTCAGAAACAATGTGAATTTATACAATAAAAACTCTTCATAACAGTTATAACATTCTCAGTAAAATTTTGTTTCTGACGATACAATCATTTTTATTTGCGTGCGTTTGCTCAAAAATCTACATACAGAATTGTTCATTACATTAGCAAGCACTTTTGTTGTAGTATCCATAAAATATTCCATAGATTGAGTTGCGTTGTTAAAGATTCCGTAAATTTCGAGAGAAAAGCTTAGATGCTGTAAAGCGTTTAAGATGAAAGATGTGATAGGCGAGAGAGCACGTATGTCTTGTGAACAATGAAGGGTCTTTCACGGCTCTTATATGCTTTTGGCTTATCTAAAATCCGTGTCGAAGAACACAAATTGTGTTTTTAAGGAAAGATTTGCTCTTTTAATATACTGATTTAGTATTGCACTGAATTGATTAATAATTTCAAAATTTTTACATACCGTATTATTTTAATTTTATGCTTTATGTGTTCTAAATTTTTTAATCAAAAGAGGGATGTGTTTTAATTTTGCATATAGCATTAACAAAAAGCAATAATTTATATTTCAATCCTTTATTATTTTTCAAAGTTCTTACCACCATTGTCGATACACTTTTGCATTCGTTCAAACCACTTGTTAAAGCACTTATTCGACTCTTCAATGGGTATGCCCGAAATGATCATTTGGAAAGCATCGACTGCATCTTCAGTTGATTGAAGTCGTTGACCATGCAGCGCATTCTTGATGACATGAAATGTAAAACAATCGTTGGTACTTACATCAGGCCTGTGCGGATGATGATCAATCAGTTCGATGTTTTGTTGCTCCAAAGACTCAAATGTGTCAAGCAGTGTGATCACTTGCATTGTCATGGTGAAGGATTACTCGACGCTTTGAGTTGGTTTTTCGCAGCTCAGAAATGATTTCTGGTAAACACATGATTGCGCACCAATCAACAGTTATGGTCCTTCGATTTTGTATAGGAAATTTAGCTACATGTACGGATTTTGATATAAAAGTTGCGACCATCTTTTTCGACACACTGCGGGAACGTATGACTTTTTTTGGGATCTCCTCATCTTGAAACACCGAAGCAGGATACACCGGACACTTGTTGGAAAGTAGACAGCCATCGAAGTTCAGGTTAAATAACTATGGTGTGCAAGGCACTACGGGTGCGCTATAAAGGCACTACCGCATCATGGTCAGAAGAAACCTAGACCACTGCTGGAAGGAACTCCAAACCGGCATCGACGAGGATCCTTGGGGACTCCTGTACAAAGTTGCAACTACGCGTCTCCACAAGAAGCATGCTCCTCTGAAATGAAATAGTCTAGGTACCATTTCCTGACAGGGAGTGGCATGTACTAAAAATCCTTTATACGGATCCAAGGAAAGAAACGCATTTTTCTGCTCGGAAAATGTACAAGGCGCAGTGCGCAAAATCTAAGTTGGCAAAGCTCCTGGTACTGACGGAATTCCAAGGCAGGTCATCAAGATGTTAGCAGAGGTAAACCCCACAATTTTGCTGTAGGTATTCAACGTGATCCGCGGGGCGGGTTATTTCGTATAATATGGAAGAAATCCACCTTGGTACGGATTTCAAAAGGCAAAGACCGGGATCGTACAGGATATAACCTTGATAGGACAGGCGATATATGCAAGAGAACAGGATATATGGTTGATAGACAACGTAGTGAGGTTGTTGGAGAAACCTGTCCTGCAAAGACTGCAGGCTTACCTCACTGAGACTAACAGACCGGGGGATAAGCAATTCAGTTTCAGAGAAGGGCGTTCGACCATGGAAACAGTTCGCGCGGTCATTCACGCTGGCAGAGCAGCCAAAACCGAGTCGAGTCCCACTAGGGAGCTGTGCGCACTTGTGCTGCTAGACGTTAAAAATACATTTAATATTGCAGACTAGCGCAGCCTCAATGAAGCACTTTGTTCTAAGAGAGTTTTTGCCAATATAATCAGGAGGCTGTCGGACAGAGAGCGTTATGTATGACAGTCTACTTAGACTACCTTTTCCGCGGAGCGTTCAGCTTCTTGTTTTCGCCGATAACTTTGCTGTTATGGTAAAACATAAACAAGCTGCAAACCTGCAGGAAGACCTCAATAAAGCAAATGGCCTAATCGAAGCATAGATGCATACACACAAGCTAAGTCTTGCGCATAAAAAAACGGCGGCTCTATATGGTTGACGGGAAAAAGAGAAGTACCCCCAGTCGATATTAGCGCGCTGAGACACCAGATGTGTTTCACTAACGAGATGAAATATTTGGTAATCGTGTTAGTAATCAAGTCGCTGCGTCTCGCTGCACATGTGAAACATGTTCCGGAAAAGCCAGTGCAATGAGCTCTCAGATTGCTAGATTGATGCCAAGGATTTTTGGGGCGCAGGCGCTGGAATATAATATTTATATTGTCACGTTATTATTAGAAGAGATTGTTATTACCCAATCTGGCAATAGTGAGGAAGGGATCTTTTGTGTAGGGTTGCGGAGCGATCCCCACTTACTCTTACTCGTACTGGATCGTGGGTCGCCAGAACTTTACGGATTTCATTGTACTATATCTACATAAAATTAACTAGCTCTGAGTACCCCTAACAACAACGAATTGTGTTTCCTAGTTAAGGCTGTTCGAATAAAAGAATAGACTAAACTTAACTGATTGTATTGTAAATGATTTAGAAAACGCATACATGCAATTAAATTAAATATTCATTCATTCATTTACATAAATAACGCCTATGAAAATAATAACATCAAAATGTTCATCAATAATAATTCAATCAAAATGTCATTTATACATCAGTGATTACTTCCTTCAGAGAACTTCATTCTCAATGATTTATCAAATAATTGGACCTACAATTTTTTTTTATCTTGCCTCACAAGTTAATTTATGATTATTTTTATATTCACGCACAGTGACCTCATTACTCATTTAGAATTAGTTTTAGTTATCTCGATAATTAAACTCGTTGCCTAATAATTTAATTTACTTTATTTGTAAAAATTCATACTTAAAGTATGATCTAATTTTTTTCAAATACTGACTACTACTGTTCACCATTAGTAGTCAGTATTTGTCAGTAAAAGAATGATCTAATTTATTAACTTGATCGACTACAACTGTTTCCCATTACTAACTAATTAACACTTTAATTCAATTATGATTTTCCCCTTTCTTCACTCCCACATCCAAATTGAGCAATTTTTTTTTCATGCTTATTTTATTAAATAATTGTATTAACAATTTTTGTTGATATTGTCTCATAACTTAATTTATAATTATTTTTATATTCATGCACAGTGACCTCATGACTCATTTAGAACTATTTTAACTTATCTCGATAATTAAACTCGTTGCCTAATAATTTAATTTACTTTATTCGTAAAAATTCATACTTAAAGTATGATCTAATTTTTTTCAAATATTGAGTACTACTGTCCACCATTGCTAACTTATTAACACTTTAATTTGATCATGATTTTATTCGTGGAATTTATTCATAATTATAGTTTCGAATCTCAGGGCAACATGGATTTTGCGTGATCAACACAAAAATCTCTGTCTTTGGCTTGTATAGAAGCTTTTAAACCTTTTTTCGCTTAGCTAAATTCCTACTCTTATTGTGTTGAAATTCTTTACTATATTTCCCCATTTTATGATAAACTATATTTATCTCATATATTTGACTTAATTGCGATTACCACTATCTCGCATAATTTTTCGAAACCAATGAACGCGACGGACTACACACATTCTACTACAGTCTCATACTATCACCTATGATAGATTTGCTATTAATCAGATCGTTTACAAATCCATCGCGGTTCTCCCACTCTGCTTGTTGCTTAAATCTATGTTCTTATGTAAAAAAATTGCCTAAGAGTTAATTAAATAGTATAAGATTTAATCAACAATCAATAATTATTTCTACATTTCGATTCTAAAACATATTTATGATAAGGTTGCCAGTAAGTGTCTGACTTATTCTATCTGCTTAAACTGCAAAATTTTTTACCGCATCTAGACAATCTTAGTTATTTACATTATTTGTCAGTATTAAATGTACAAACATTCTGTCATCAAACTAAATTGGAACGAGGACAAATTGCCTCGCGACAATATAGTATTTAATATGATTATTATTTTCTTATATACATCCATCAAATACAATATTGAATAAAGCTAAAAGTTATAAAAAAAGGTATAGTGCCAATCTCCGTAAATTTCCTATGAATGTATAGTATTGTACAATGATATTATGATAAAAACAAAGTGTTCGAGTCTGTTCAGTAGGAGCACATGATAGGCGAATTAGGGCGGATTGTGTTAACGGAGGAATGCGCAGAGTGAGGGTTTTAGAGAATGCTGATAAGAGGATACTAAAAACCTGGACTTAGGATAAACCCAGCGTAGCAGAATTTTAACATCACCGATGAAGGTTATACGTCTTGGGATTTATTGGTTATCAAAACGCTGATCTGCCAAAAAACAATCTTGTTTTAAATCCTATTTCTATAATGATGACTATGCATACAACTTTATTTTATCAATTGATCTCATACACGAGATATAGACTAAGATATAAACGATTCCTTGTCATAGTTTAGTTTTAATTGAATTAATCTATGAGACAGTATCTCCCACCCCAATTGATTAATTATTTTCCAAGATTCTTCTCGCGCAGTGTGGTCTTGCATTATGACGCTTTTCCATTAAAGATTCGTCTACTTGATCCAATTGTTCATTATAAAATTCTGCATTTACAGTTTGTCCAGGTTTCAGTACTGCAAAATAAATGATTTTGCAAATAATCATTCGGAGAGAGCAACTCCCTTTTGAATTTTGGATTACCCTACAGGACTCATTTTTTATCTGCAGTGATTAAGTGATAAAATGCGCTTCTCTAGGGTGCCATCGAAGTAATAATTTGCATGTCTTTAATCAGTTAGCTTTGTTTTCTTTGGATATATTATGCGCTAAAACACATGCTCTGGTTACTTTCTCAATCCGCTGCAAAAGTTCTATATTGGTCGATCACGGTTACTTCAGAGTGTTTGACAGTTTTTCGATAAACTAACAGATTTGCATCCGCTTCCGGCTTTAACACGTCGTTGCCTAAAGTTGTTGATTTTCCTCATCGATACGAGTCGGAAAAGTCAGAATTACCGGACCTGAAGTTGTAAACCACCATTGGCATTTACGAACGTCTAATGCACTTGAATAAGCATCACCAATGTTTTTGGGAGCAACTGTTGCGCTTCTGCTCTCAAAAATCTGTGACAGACTTGCACTCACGACGCTGCTAATTGGGAGCCTTCGCGATTGGCACCGATGGCGTAAATAAATCCCTTATTAACTACAAAATAAAAACGGCTTGAGAAATATATATCCTCGGGCACCAGGTCAGGTTAACATGAGCCCGCACGCTGGAATTGATCTTCTTGTTTCTCCAGTCCTCAGTGGCGTCTTGAGGGCACATGTAGCTTCTAGTGGTAGGAGTAAACCAGCGGTTCTCGTTCTTGTCTGTAGCTGAAATAACCTCACTGCTATTAGAGAAACAGCATTAGCAATTTAATAAAATACGTCTATTGGTCTTCTAAACAGTTTAAACAAGGAAATATATATATATATATATATATATATATATCAATAACAAACAAATGAATAAATATCAAATTAAATTAATATCGCAACAATGACGGTTAGCAAAATACACAATAGCGATTCTATCATAAACAAAACAAAACATAAGACGTGTGATAAAAGATTATAAATGCATGGTTGGTGATGCATGCAGGGGTAAATCCAAATGCACAACATGTATAACGGAGAAGGTTGGAGTCCTAGGAGATCCTACAGGCCACCATAACACCCCGTGAAACGTTACCGTTCTATTTGCCGCGTGACTAAAACTAACCTAACCCAAAACTAACCACGTGAACGCAAGTGTTACTATTGTGAGCAACCAACATTAACCCGTGAACGTAAGTTAGCATTATATATGCTCTAGTGAAGGGGACAGTAAACGAAACCACTGTCAATTACAATAACACCCGCTGAACGTAAGAGTTACTGCTGCTTGAGCACCCCGTGAATGAAAGTTAGTATTATATGCTCCAGTGAATAGGAAGTAGGTTGGTGAAGGGGTAGGAATGGAAACAAAGCTATTGAAACATACATTTATATGAGTTAAGAAAATCGCTCGCCAACTGTATTACTATCTCGCTCGGTCCATTGTCTGGGCTTTCCTACTCTGATGCTGCTGCTGGAAGGCTGGTCTTCGAGTTTTGCAAATCAAAAATTAAATATTTCTATGCAAATTCTCGTTATTTATAGACGGGAGCCTTCACTCAACTTTTACTCTGCTACACAGTTCTATGTGGAGCAATTACACGTTATTTTATTACTCGATAGGGTTTCCCCACACAATCCTATGTAAATCACGGAATAATCTCTACCCTGCGTAACACAATTATTCTCTTAGCGGCTTTCCCACGGGTTAAAATAGAACACAGAACGCAGCAGACGAACAGGAGCGATACACAGCAGCGATGAGCCAGCCAATGCAAATTATTTTTATTGTCATTGCATGAAGTGTTGTAACAAATTGATGTTACTATAAACAGTGTAAACTATTGCTTACAAGCGTTACATCATTCATTTTGTTCAGAATTTTCATAACAGTAACATAACTGAGTTTCATCTATATAAATCTACTATAATATATATATCTTAATATGTTGTTGACATTTCTTGTAACGTGCTTATACTTGGAACTTGTTATAATCGCCTAAAATTAATGCCTCCGGATTGTAGCATATTACATGATACATGAAGCATATTATAATATGAGGAATGTTTAAATTTGACGGAATGTAGAAGTCCAACTGTTAAATTTTGTTGTTATCTTATTGGTAGATATTCTTTAAACGTATGCTAACAACTGCGGCCATATTGGTAATTTAGTTTATTGCAAGCTGTAAATAAGGTTTCTTGTGTTTTGATGTCACGTCGACTATTCACTCGTGCAATAAACTGGAATAAACAATTTACACTAAGCTTTGTATTAGGAATTAAATAAAGTTCAGCACTATGTTGAACATATAAAACGTTGTTTTGGTAGTTCTTATGTAAATAAAACAAGCATTTTAAGTGGTACAAGCGTTTTTAAGATGGTCGCGAAAATGTTGAAGATGACTAAGCATCCTAATATGCTTAGAATGCTAAGCATCCTAACAAATATTTGACTCATAATAACATCGAAAATGGGAAGAAAATAGTTATGGACAACCGCCAAATCACTATCTAAGACGTTCGTGAAGATGTTGGTATTTCATTTCACTCAGGTTAAGCTATTATTTCAAATGTTTTGAGTTTGAGAGAAGTGGCAGTAAACTTTGTTCCCATATTGAAGAATTTGATCCAAGGCTGTAACGAATTGACGCTGTTAAAGAATTTCTTAATGAAATCAAGGACAATCCAGAATTCCTCACTGGAATATGGATCTAGGGATATGACATCAAAACTAAGGCCAAGCAAACTTAGAAAAAAGCTTGCTAAGTTTGCTTGAATATTTTTTCGACATTAATGGCTTAGAATATCATGAGTTCTTACCATCAGATAGTGGTATCAAGAAAACGTACTATCTAGAAACTTTTCGCCATTTGCGTGAAGAAATCTGAAGAAAATGCCCGAATTTATGGCGAGACAACTCCTGGCGATTGCACCACGATAATGCACTTGCGCACACATTGTTGCTTGTACGTGAATTTTTAGCAAAAAGCAACACCGTTATGATTCCACATCCTTCTATCTTAACGGACATGGCGTTTTGTGACTTTTTTATTCCAGAAGGCAACAAAGACAATGAAATGACGACGTTTTGCCGATGTTCACAAGATCAAGACAGGAGCAATTAAACGCCATATCCAAAATTGAATTTCACATTCGCTTTGAAGAGTTAGAAAAATTGTATTATGTCCAATGGGGATTACGTTGAAGGCTACAATGCTAACATTGAGGAATAAATAAAGATTATTCGAGAGAAATGATAATTTCTCGATTATTTGATCATACCTCGTATATAAAAATAATAGTTTTTAGTTTTCTAAAATAAAAAACATTTTCTTAAATGCTTCTAATTATATTTTTATACAAATTAGGTTTATCTATACGTTGAATCGTGTAAACGGATTATGATCTGGATTTGTCACGCTGCGAGAATTTGTGATTTATGATTTTCATATTCTTCCGTCAACAAGTGAAAAAGATGGCTGGCGTAATAATAGTCAAGTGCACGTAAACGTCGAGAATTTTCTTTATGCGAACTTCCGCTAACCTTGTCTCCTTTGTATGACTGAAAAAGAAGTATAGGCACTGTGGTTGCAGTATTCTATCCTGTCTGGTTATATTTTTAAATTTAAATAGATGATTTTTTCTAAAATTTTGTTTTTTGCGAAACATGTACTAAATATTTATCAATGTGTAGAATTGTTTGATTTAAATTGTTTTTTTTAATGATTATTTTTATTACAAAGTAATATTTTTTTATATTATTATAAAAAAGAACTTAGTTTTTATTAATAATCTATTAATATTTTCCAAGATTTTTATCAAAATATTATGATTCAATTAAAACTGTTTCGGGTGAATGCTCTGGTGTCGACCCCAGAACATTCACCCGATTTCATTTACATTCTAGCATTTTATAGCAATATAATATACTTATTAAAAACGTTTTGTTTAAAATTTCTAAGTAATATTTATTCAAACTAAATTTGTAAATAATTTTAAATAACATTATAAAGTAATATTGTTTTATATTATTATAAAAATTAACTTCTAGTTAATTACCTTTTGTTTTTCCGCATTTATTT
Source organism: Adranes taylori (assembly GCA_009867245.2). Lineage (NCBI taxonomy): Eukaryota > Metazoa > Arthropoda > Insecta > Coleoptera > Staphylinidae > Adranes > Adranes taylori. Next base: position 11,116 of record WYDF02288171.1, read on the forward strand.
TCTTTCAGGACATAAAACTAGTGAAAAATTAAATGAAATAACAATTGAATATAGTGAAACAAATTGATTAAAATTTTAAACAAAATAGAATTTAATACAATAGTATAATTATATTATATTCCTATGAAATACCAATAGGTAAATTAAATCGGCTGAATGTTCTCTTGTCGGCCCCAGTACATTCACCCGATTTCATTTATATTCTAGTATTTTCAGCAATATAATTTAATGTTTTGTTAAAAACTGTTTCGTTTAAAATTTTAATCAATTTGTTTTACTGTATTCAATTGTTATTTCATTTAATTTTTCACTAGTTTTATCCATTTTTACGGACTCTGAGGATTTAAACAAGTTTATCTGTTATATTCCTATAAAAATTTCTTTGTTATAAGTTTGTAATAGTTGATTTGATTTACTATTGTATTATTTCTTAACGTATTTTTTATATGCTTATAGTATTATGTTATTGTTGCAGGTAAGAAGGCGCTGATACCTCTGTCGAACTGAAAAACTAAGAGTAAATAATCTGGTAAAAAATTTGTATGTTTCCTATTTAGTTGCTTACTTATAATACTCAAAGTTTAAAAGTGGCAGCAGTAATTTGTATGGGGCATGGTAAACAGCTAAATGGGGGTTTAGGGGGTTTGAACTCCCCGACGTTATAATTTTTTTTGTAACCAACAAAAACAAGAGACGAATCAAGTGACCAACACTGTACTTTCTGGACGATTTGTATAGGATTATCGGAACCCAACGATAATGATGATTGCTTTAGAGCTCTTCTTTGGTCTCTTCTTAGGGCTCTTCTTTAGGCTCTTCTAATTACCCAGACTATTGTTGTATCGAAAATATTGCAACATCGCTTAGTTGCCATTTACTTCCTAGATGTTTGTTATTTGACGTTTCTTTGGTCCTTCTAATTTTTTTTAGTTTCCTCAATTGAGACTTCATTCTCTTCTGTAAGTGGCCGATGCATTCCAATTTTTTAACACATAGTTTTTCCTATACGGCATACTATTTGCGATTTCCATAAAACCCTTACTATCACCATCCCTCAAATATCTATCGCTTTTCCTTCTTGAATTTTGAAAAATATTTCTAGCGCCGGTTAAGTCCATTACACTGCTTGAATCTTCATAATTTGCAGAGTAAAATTTGCTTCATGTTGATTCTGAAGGTTGTTTTTGCATAAGCAACATTTACTCATAACAGACACATCTTGAAGCGCTTGGCGCTTGAAGCGTGTATCAGCTAGGAGCGTAAAGTACAGCATTTAGAGATGAGAAATTCCATGCCTGACATGAACCATCTAACGGAACAGCCTAATCTCTGCTTTGTAATTTGTTGTTGTACGGTGGTACGGTGGCTTTGTAATTTTTTTTAAGTAGAGGAGCGGTGGAAGATTCATAATAACATCAAATAGCTTTGCTAATTCGCAGCGAATACCAGTGCTACTAAAGCCATATATTAATCTTAGGTTTATTTGATGAATCTAATTTTGGTCCCTACTGGCAGCTGATGAGTTCAGATACTCTAGGGCCAAAAATAACTACTTTTACGTTCAAAGCGTTCAGTAAAGCTGATCTGTCTATTGCAAATTTTGCACTTAACAACATTTTTTGTTATTAGGGGCACTTAGTTCCAGAATATCCAATGTAAATTATCTATAAAATTTGTAATAGTATCTGATTGACTTTCTAATTGAAACTTAAAAGAAGAATTTGAATGATCATGGCTTCGAGATGAAGGGGGATATCTAGTTGTTCTTCAGAGAATTCAGACACGCACACGCATATGTGTAGTTTTTCTAGAACCCTTAGGGTTAGGGTTGTAATTATTTTACTTTCTATTGAATATTCTCCTACTTCTAGGCATTTTAGTGAAGACAGAAAAACTAACAACAGTACAAAATCTAGAAATAAAAGAATAAAAATAGTTATTTATAACAACTTAATAGTTACACCACACGAAAAGAAAAACTAGGGCCTGCTCATTCACACACAACCTAAAATATAAATAATAAGCAAAAAATAAGCAAAATAAAAAATAAGCATGTGTCTAATCTTCTTCTTCAGTAATAATTTATAACACTATCAGAACCTTCTATCAGTGTTGCTAAATATTAGAAATAAGGGGTTTCCCAACCTTTTTTGCGCTATGCCCCACGTAGTCGTTCTAAAATTCTTATGCCCCACATGTAACATATGCGGCAAAAGGCGGTTGGTTTTAAACTCTGGACGAGTTAGTTTTGAACCCCCCCCCCCTTAATCATCTAATTTCCCCCTGTCGGGTTTGCACCCCACGTTGGTAAAGACTGCTTTACACGGCTTTCCTGACAAAATATTTTTCAACCACTCTTGTACCTTTTTCTCAGCATTAAATGATTGAATTTTGATGATTTTTTTCTGTGTTTACAAAATAAGAAGACAAACATCTGCTGGCCCCAAAACTAAGCAGACAAGCAGGTTTTAAAAGATAAGTAGTGGTGTAGCAATATGATGAGCATATTTAAAATATCAGTATAAACAAACGCTACAATAAACATTTTGCCCATAAAATTTACAATCAAAAACGCTTGTTGTTTATTATTTTAGGAATTTAGTTTTCTTTAAATGTATAAGAAATATATAAAAACGGATTTATGGGTTATTAATTCTAGTATTCCAATTAACATACATGTGAACATATTTAAAATAGATCGCAAATTTGTAGTAGAAAAGTTTATATACCACATGTACTTAAGAAATATTCAATTAGTACTAGGATATATAATACGAGAGTATTATATATAATAAGTGTACATTACAGGAACTTCTGCTCATTAAAGCACATATTATAGTAGCATCCTGCAAATGAAGTATGTAAAGCTATCTCTACCATCTATTGAATAGCAAGAACATAAAATTTATAATATTAAGAATCATACATAAAATCAGTGTCAGTTTTAAGTAAATATTAACGATCCGATAAATATTAAAGTTTAATGAAATTGAATGAACTACTTTATATTTTAATTTTTATACTTTTTTCTACATGATTGCCATTACCCAATCGCATTACAACCCATCAAGAGGTCGAGCCTCCTCCAAAACATCCCGTTACACATCTCGATCCATCGTCCGCCGTCACCAACCTCTAACGCGCATGCTCTGCAGGTCCTCTTCTACGCCTTTTAACTAGCGTTTCTGGGCCTACCCATCAATCTTTGCCCTTCCAGTTGTTGTGTGAAAATTTTCTGCGCTGCCCGCTCTTCTGACGGTTGGCACCCACGTTTCAATCCCGTATATTAAGATAGGCCATATAATAGTACTATAAATCCTCTTTTTCCTTTTCCATGACAGTAAGCGACATTTTAGAATCTTCTGCAGACTGAAATCCCGCTTCGATTTGCTCTTTTATTTTAAACTACGGGTTATTGTTCTCACTGACAACGGAGCCAAGATACTTAAAAGTAGGTTTCCTTTCAATCTGGTGATCCCCAATGGTAAGTGGTGTCACTGCTTGCGGCACCGTTTGGGACATTACCATATACTTTGTTTGGCTCATGTTTATCTGAAATCCTGCTTGTTAGACTCTTTCTCCAGATGTCAGATAGCTTCCCTAAGTTCCCTCTCTCTTCTAGCGAGTAGGTTCACGTCATAGGCATCAGCCGGATACTGCACAGAGCGGTTGAACAACATTCTTCCGGGAAAACATCAGAATAAGCAGAACCTTGTTCGGTCCTTCGACAAAGAAACCTCATGCCCCATTGAACAGCAGCCAAGGAAATCGAAGAAAACAAAAATCAAAGTCAGCAATTGTTATTCGATATGAAGTAATAAACAAAGAGAATAGTTGTAGATATATTGAGGATAAAGTCAAATTTAAATATAATTTACAACTCTAGTTAAATTTGATAAAATGTTTCATGATTTATTACGGGGCAGTAAAGCTAGATATAAACAAAAGAAAAATTAAACTTCACGATCATCTACGGTTGAGGGAAGTTTTAATAAAATAAAGTTTAGTATCTACAACGCGAAGATAGTAGAACATAGCGTTAGGGACTATTAAAGGAAGTCAAACAAGAAGAAAAAGTACCCAAAATTATAAAGGTATAAATACAGTGGCATTATATAAGACATGAAATTTACATTTTATTAATAATGCTTAATAATATGAACTTTTAGATATAATTCACCGACATATATGTGAATTGGTTCAAGTGTTTTGATACATGAGATTTCTGACAAACTTGTTGGTAACTACTGTTTTTATTCACTTAAAATTCATGATTATTGTCTAAAATATGGTTAGCAAATTGACTTATATCACTATTAAATCTGATTGCTCTAAAGTGCTCTGAGACATTTGTTCCAAAATTCCTTTGTGCAACTCCTATATAGCTCCTATGTGTAACTCCCTTTGTGTAACAGACTATTTTCTGTCATTATGTTCTATTCTTTCAACATGTTCTTATTTATCTATTAAGTATGACTTACCTATAATTACGGTTTCTTGCCTATTTGATTTTGAATTAATTTGATCATATACTTATATTGTAATTCACAAATTGTCCTAAAATTACCTTGTAATTTGATTAACCAAATTATATACTATTTATCTTAAAAAAATGCCGAATATAATGTTAATCTGTATAGTAATTTATTATCACGTTCCGGGCATAATTAAATAAGAATTTACAATTCAGGTTTAAACAATATACATTTGTGTCTTCAGTTTGAAAAAAGTGCTCAATCATGAAGTAACATTTTATAACATAATATCTATAAACATATTATTACTATAAAATAATATCACCATGAGCGATGAATAAAAAAAAAATTTTGTAATTTCCTTACATTAGCGATTCGGCTACGATCTTCTAGGATTTATAAACATATTATCGAATAAGATCTTCATAACACATAGTTTTGAAATTGAAATTAACAAGGATTATAGATAATAACATGGAAGAGAGGAATGTAAGAGAGGGGAAATAGTGCCTGTGTTTAAAAGAGGGAATCGAAGAATTCCCTCTTCAAGAAATTGCAAAGACGAAGAAAATGTATCTGCTGTTCATTGATTTAAAGGCTGCTTTTGATAGGAGAGTGTGAGAGAAGTTGTGGTTGAGAATGAAGGAAGTAGGTGTATCAAAAGGAATGACGAGAATGATAAATAATATGTATGAAGGAACGAAGGTAAGAATGAGAGTGAATGAGCAGGTATCAGCATGGTATGAGACCAACAAAGGAGTAAGGCAGGGGTGCCCTCTGAGCGCTTCACTTGTCAACATTTATTTGTCGGATTTGGAGGAGGTGTTGCGGAACGGACAAGAGGGTGGAATTAACATTGGAAGAAGAAAAGTGTGGTCTCTTACATATGCTGATGACATTGTATGTATGGCTAGTAGAA
>WYDF02288182.1:0-16508 GCA_009867245.2 Adranes taylori
AAACAACGGATTGAGAATTTATGTTTAGAACTTTTTTCGAATTTCACTTAATCTCAAACAATTTACTAAATAAAAATTAGCATATATTATTCAAATCAAAAAGGATATCATATAAGTCTATAACATTATATACAGGTGACGAATCAAAGGATGCTTCCCCTTCTGGTTCCTCGACTACCACGAATTCGTTGTCATCTTCGTGTGACACAGCTCATGATGACGAAGAGCGTGAAGCACCCTCAGTTATTGTCTACCTTGTTGATCCGTTTTCTTTGGGTTCGGATCGACCCGAACTTCAAAGGCTAGCCTACGTCGCGCTTCTCAAATGTTTCCAATCAGTTTTAGGAGCTCTACCGGATGCTATGAGAAGCAATATAGGTGTACAAGTGAGTTGAACAACATTTTATTAAAAACTAAGAAAGTTTAGTTAGAATAAAAATTGTTACTATTTTAGAATATCAAAATTTGAGAGTTGTGAAAAACTTATGCAATTAATGTTTTATTTTAGATTATTTCACAAGAAAGTATAGTTGAATTGTGTCGCGCTAGGGAACGACATCGACATGGCGACCACATGCGATCTTTGGCGCTAAGTGTGTTCTCTCAATGCCGACGTAATTTATCACATACGAATAATGTTAAATCATTGACTGGTTTCGGCACAGCAGCGATGGCTGACCAGTTCCTAAAAAGCAAAGATGTAAGTAAAATATATAGATACTTAATCTTGAAATTATATTATCTACTTTCTTTTCATCATATGTTGATATCTTCCAAGTTTATTTTGAGATTTATGTATTTTTGGGCATTGAGGTCGAGAAAAAATAAATAAAAAAATTCAATCACAATAGTTTTGACATGTGAAATAAAATTGACATTTATACTTAAATGCCAGCTCCCCAGATTTTCGAAAGAAACTAAATTATTATAGGGACGCTGGATGCGAAATTAAATTATCTAATAATATTACTAAGGTTTATATATGATCAAATCAATATCTAATTTCATAATTTAATTGTAATACGTTTGTTTAACTCATAGACATACAATATAAAACTAGACTATGTACTTCACAAGATTTCTGAAGCCTCAAGGTTACGGCCGCCATATTAGCTGGTTTTTATGTAAAAAACTGTTTTTAATCAGTTATCACGATTTTAAGTACTTTTGGTATACGTTATAGAAATGCCTACATCATGTGCGGCTTACGGGTTCACAAATTGGCATAGGAAAGAGTGAATAAGTTTCAATGTCTAACAATAATAAATAGGATATTTATTTTTATATATTATTGTTACATATTGAAACTTTTTCACTATATAATTACAAAATATTTTATCTATTATAAATTGCCCCTCCTCGTTGGAAACTGAGTATTTATTAAATTATATAAAATTATTTATTTACTATTGTTACATATTGAAACTTATTCACTATATAATTATTTTATCTATTACTTGTAACTTCTCAGAGGTATTTGAGATGATAATATCGAGGTTTATATATGTACATCTTCAGTAAGGTATCACACATCATCAACACGGCTTTGTCAAGGAAAGCCACAAATATGATCACTTTGTTGAATATATAACTGAAGCTTTCAGTCAAAGGAGCCAGGTTGATGTTGTGTTTGCGGATTTTGCTAAAGTATTTGATAGTGTCAATAATTTAATTTTACTGTATAAATTGAGAGATTCAGGATTATCAAAAAACTTAATAAAGATAATTGAGTCTTACCTAAGAAATAGGAAGAGCTATGTGGAACAAGTAAAGTCCTATTCGTTCAGTGCAACGAATGGAGTTCCACAAGGGAGTAATTCGGGACCTCTTTTGTTCACTGTGTTTATCAATGACTCGAGAAAAAACCTTAAATTGCCGCACTTGCTGTTTGTGGATGATCTCAAAATATTTAGAATTATAAAAACAAAGAGGACGCTATGGAGCTTCACCAGGATCTGTGGGCACTGCACGAATGGACTATTAATAATGAATTGTCTCTTAATGTAAGGAAATGCAAATCGATGACTTTTACTAGGAAAAAAAATAAAATATCAATGTATACACAATTAACAATCGCGACCTGGAAGTTTTGAGTGTTAGGTAAGAGTGTTAGGATTTATATTTAGAAATTGTAAAAACTTTAACAGAATAGAATCAGTAACAGTGGTATACAATGCATTGGTAAAATCAAAATTGGACTACTGTTCTGTAGTTTTCAATAAGTATACAGAACAAATAGAAAGAATTCATAAGAAAATGTTAAGATACCTCTATTATATGAAACATAAAAGATTTACAGTTTGAGCTTATCCTACTTCAGAATTATTGAGGGAGTTCGACATCTTATCCTTAAAACAAAGTCGCACGCTTAGTGGTGTGCGATTTATCTACAAACTATTAACTAATCAAGTTAATTATATAAACCTCTGATCGAGATTGAACTTTTCTATACCTAGACTTAACGCAAGAAATTCAAAATATTTTGATGTCGAAACGCATAGGACAAACTATAGGATGCATTCACCAATTGCAACTATGTGCAGGAACATCAACAACCATGTGACATTTGACAAAAATCTTATTTTATATTTACAGGAGAAAAATCGTGCACCATATAAAATTTACACGCCACCGTATATTCTTGCTCCTTTAAAAACCAAAACGGAAAGTGTCGAATCATTCGGCCAGACCAATGCTGATCAATCTTCCATTCTATATCTGAGCTATTGTCTGTCCGAGAACCAAAGTTACCTATTAGCCGTAGCGACAGACGAGAAGGGCGAAACATTTGAATCGTGCACGATCAATATCGACATTCCTAATCGCGGACGACGGAAAAAAGGCGCAGCAACAGCGCGCCGCATTGGTTTACATAAACTTATGGATTTCGCCCTCGGAGTCATTTCACAGAGCGTTAGACCTTGGCGGTTGGTTGTGGGACGGTTAGGAAGAATTGGACATGGAGAACTGAAAGGGTATGATTTAGCAACAATAAATTTTCTACGAATTTATATTTTCATTATGTGCGTTTAAAATGTTGTATACATTTTAATTGTTTCTTTGAGTTATTAACACAGTTCACTGACATAATATGTTTACACTTTGATTATAGGTGGAGTTATCTACTTAGTCGAAAGAATTTATTGAAAGCTTCCAAACACTTAAAAGAGATCTGCATGCAATGCTCGCTACTCTATCCGAGTTCCGTCCCTTGCATTCTTAGTGCTTGTCTTGTTAGTCTTGAACCTGATTCAACATTGCGCTTAATGCCCGATCAGTTTACGCCGGATGAACGTTTCAGCCAGACCAGCGTAAATTCTGCACTGAATACACCACAAGACGTTACGTGTACGCACATACTCGTTTTTCCAACCTCTGCTACGACCCAGAGTAGTCAGTCAACGTTCCAAGAACAAAATAGTATCGATCCTGACGTATTCATCGATATCAACGATCTCCAAGAGGATAACGAAGGCATTGACAATATTGGTGACCTCTCCGACATTTTTAATTGGCCGGAACCTTCTGGTGGTGGACATAGTCCGACAGGTAGGTGAATTATTATATTAAAAATGTAATGCTATTTAAAAAGTTATGTAAATATGCTAACAATTTGCTCCAATTAAGGTTTATAAAATGCAATTACGAATTTTATAATTCAATCGTATTTTTGATTCTAATAATAGAACGTTTCATTACAATAACACTGAAATCAGAAAAATGAGATGATCCCAGTCTGTTACGTACTTTATTTATTGATGATTATGATTTAAATTACAAAGATTTACAAGATATGATTTAAATTTAGACGTTTTAACACGAAAGAAATTTAAATGGATTACCTTCTCCAAGAATCATTATCTCCAAGAAATTGCAAAAGACAATATGAAATAAATGATTATTGTACATTTAAAAGAAGAGTACTCAGTATAATCTAATCCAACTATATGCTCCTACAAGTGATTCTGTTTACGGAGAATTAGAAACATACAGAAAGAGGAACTATAAACTAAATAAGACAAAACCAAGAGATGATAACGATATTATGGATGATTTTAATGTTATATTTGGTAAATTTGGATTAGTAAAACATAATAATCAAGTTGATAGGTTTATCCAATTTCTTAATGAAAATCCTCTTATATCCAACAGTATTTTCCAGCTACCTAAAAAGACTGCTTGAAAATCTCTTATTGATACAAAATTCCATAAGAAATTAATTACTTTCATCTTATATTCAGATTACTTACGCTAATAGTGATTAAATTTAAAAAGATACAAAAAAAGATTGAATCTGTCGAAACTGAAAGATGTAGATTTAATATAATAAAATTTTGGCTTTGATAGATGAACATACGACCTTTCATATCAAATATCAAAATACTATATCAAATATAAGGAAGTCGATAACATGATTAGAAAACTTGCACATAGTGCCTCAGATTGACATAATATCCCATAACAAACTCATACAAGAATTAGAATATATAGCAATAGAAGCTCACACGACCAAGAATAATAAAATATGGGATTCTTCGAGGATCCATATTGGAAACTGTATAATATATATCAACGATTTGATCACAAAGCGCACATTTTGCAATCTGATATCTCATGTAGGGAACGGTTTATAGCAAACATGGTAATTAACGAAAAAATATCTGAAAAGAAAATTTGGTATAAATAACGTCCCCTACAGGAGCGTAAACTTACATTACATTCAGATACAAGCTTAATCTAAACTGGTTTGGATATTTTGGACAGGTGCGTACGTAAGTGGCAAAACAGTTACACTTCTAAAAATTGCCTCGCGTGCTTGCAGCATTATGTGCCTACAATTATTCAGTTTTCTTACAATTTTCATTTGGCGTACATTCAATCAATTTTCTTTTATAGATTTTAGGGTAGTTTGCATAGACTCATTCGAATTTTCAGAATAGAAACGCGCGATTTGCATTTCAATCGGTCTAAGCAGCCGAGAGTTTCTTAGAAAATTTATTTTCGGAAATAATATAGTTTTTAGATTATGTAGAATTTCATAAACGTATAGTAAGTTATCGAATACGGTATTTAACTTGAATCGGAAGTGCTGGACGTTAATTTAATATTTTAATATTTTTAATCTAAATTAATAAAGAATATTGATGTATTCATTGTAATTCCTTATAGGAAGCCCACGTCGTGATGAATTAGGAAATCCGACTAGTCCATTAGGTATGGGAGCAAGTAGTCGTGGTGGTCAGATTAGTCCTTCCGGTTTCTCATACTCGAATGGTGGAGGTACCAGTGGCTCACATCATCGTTCCGTACATCACGAACCCGCTGAAGAGGTGGGTACTGTCCTTCAACAACCTTTAGCGTTGGGCTACATCGTATCAACAGCGCCTACCGGTCGCATGCCACGCTGGTTTTGGGCATCATGTCCACACCTCGAAGGCGTTTGTCCGGCGTTTCTCAAGAATGCACTACATCTACATAGTCCCAACATACAAAACGAACAGAATTCTGAGGACCTACTGCAGCAGAACGCTATTACGTCACACGCACTTGATTCGCAATATACTACTGACGTTTTACGGTAAGAAAATATATCATAATGTACACTATTTGATTTATGACGTTAAGCTAGTCATTTATTATCATGCATTTTTAGATGAGGGTCTTATAATTTATTTTTAAATTTGAATTTTTTATAAATTTTTTTAGATTGTCATTCAAATAAATGCCATATGCATAACAAAGTATTCCAAAGATTTGCACTCGGGATTTTGCCGTTGTAATGTAATGAAAGATTTCCACTCGGGATTTCGCCGTTGTAATGTAGTCAAAACGCAGGACTCCACTATTCCGGAACTGAGGAATAGATATTTAAAAAACAGTTTAAAAATTCTGTATTTATTTGTCACCAATCTTTACATTAGGATGCTTGTTATATTATAATTTGTGAGAAATCTATTAAGATTAGGGTTCAACGAGATATTGAGAAACAAACTTTTATAAAAAATATATGAACAATATTACATAAAGAGAAATATGCCAAGGAAATTTGAAAAGAAAAATAGTTTAGTACATATGAGTTACACTTGTCATGCATTGAATCTTGTACTCATGATCATAATGCTCATGGCAGACAATAGCGTAGAGTACTACGATGCTCTGGATAGTATAAACAAAGTTAGCCCTTAAACGCTTGCCTTTTTTATTTATTTTTATTATTTAGGATGATTATAAAATGTGCGTATATTAACAGAAAAATAACCAAAAAAAAATCTGTTAAAAAGAAAAATATTTTATGCAAAAAAGACATTTGCTACCAAATGACTATATCATATATTTAACAAGTATAATGTAGGCCAATAACTAAATTGGTCCTTTCGGTGGAACATGTTGCGCGGGTCCCATTTTTTTCTTTTGTTTACATAAAGTGTGTTACCTCTGTTCGTACTTTGGCTTGTTCCAGAAGTTTGGAACAATTTTATTTTAACACCCGTTTGTAGAGTAACCAAGCATACACTATTTCCAAATCAATGATATGGTAAAATATTCTCATATACCATTTTCTGCTCTCTATAACAATTTTTTATCATCCCGTGAGACTATCTAGAAGGTCAACCCCACCCATATCACGGTTGTATTCCTGAATTACCTATGGACAATTTACTTCGACTACTTGTTTTTGTTTTAGATCGTATCTTTTGACCAAAGATTCTGGATCCATATACCAAAGATTCAGATTCTGGAGCAAATGAAGACATCAATGGTACATATTTGTTATCTTTCCAAACCAGGGTTGAGATATCTATTTCATTTCTTATTGTAGCTTTTACCGCGTTCTTGTTTCTTCATAATTAATTCGGTAGACAGTTAACACTTAGATATTCTATTTATTTGATTGTACCCAATGAATAAATCCCATCCTTTGCCAATTGAATCATCAGCGAGAGTACAGTATAATAATTGTCGTGAAATAATCGATAATTGTGGTTTCTAGGTATAATATTTGATGTGGCACCAAAATCAGGTTCAGGATCGGATCGAATCAGAATTTTCTTGTCCTTAATAGATTTCGCAGTTATATTCGAATTCAGAAATTCCAGCTAATACAAAAAGTTTGAATCCCATTTATGGAGTACTTCATTAATGTCTTACTTTCTTGAAGACATTTACTCATCTATAGAACGATGTTTTTCCAACGGAATGCTATAGAATTTCAAATTTGGATAATCTATAAGTGGTTTTATATTATGAAGTCTATCATGCCCGGGTTTATATCGTGTTGCAAATGTATTTAATTGTCTTTAAAATAAATATAACGATTTCTCAAATTTCTTTACTGACATCGTGCTATATATTGGAGTAAATCCCAGTTCATCACACCAGTAACACCTTGTGTTGGGCATTGTACAAGTGACATGTACATAAAAGTTCCTGTATATTGTTTTTTTGTCGGAAGCACTACCCGCAAGGTTTTCTCGGTGTTTTTGTACATAATACAAATTAGTTTGTTGAACAATATTCGTTATCAAATCAGAAAAAAAACTAAAGAAGTGATGTGGGGATTCTAACCTTAGTTATTTCCTTGTATTTCAGAATTTGAATTAAAACGTAACTGGTCTTCATTTAGTTGCAAATGGTTTTGCTTCTAAAGAATGTTCTTTTTTAGTTTCACTTTCAGTCACAGGTGACGTGAGTAACACCTTTAGATCCTGTGTTTAAAAGTGATGTCAAAATGGTTTCAATATCTGCAGCTTCTTCGTCATCATCGTATTATTGTAATACATTAGAATCAACAGTAGGGTCTTCCAAACTGTCCTCATCAATATTTTCTTCGTCTTCACTAGCCGAACCACTAAAATTTATCCAAGTCCTTCTCTAATAAATGACGTTTGGGCATCTTCAAAAAGAGTGTAAAACTAAATAAAGTTTCCATCAGAATTACAAAGGAAACAATAAAATGAAAATGTAAACGAAATTTACAAAATTTCATACTAATGTACAATGTAGCCAAGTTACCAATTATAGATTTTTATACTTTATAAAAAGTAATACTGTAATTATAACTCATCACTCAAGAAATACATACCTTGGTTGATATCAACAATAATGTTATTCACGAAAATAGCACTGTAAATACCACAAAAACACAGCGACTATCTCACTTGATGAAAATGCTTATACGAGGGTTGCTATTTTAATTTCGGGATAGACGCAAACATTTACGCAATAGTTGACCACGCAATAGATTTTTTATTTTTGGAAATGTATAAAAGTCGTTTGGACTTAGATCAGCGCTATTTGGAGGATGGGTAAGTAATTCCACCTTTTGTATGGTTAAATAAATAATCAATTATTCGTTGCGCTTTGTGGGAGCTTGCATTGACCTGATGTAAAATGATTCCTGATGTAAAATGATGCGACATCTTTCATTGGTTTTTCTCATTCCAGAGAAAACTACTGGTAAGCAAATAGTTGTGTACCACTCAGCATTCACTTTTCTGCGATTTTCTAAATGGATAGTAGCGATATGCTTAGGTTTTGATACAAAATAAACAATCATTTTCCTTGAAACCGTCAGATTTCGAGTAACTTTTGTTGGATTCGCTTCATCTTGAAACACCCAACAGTGGATTGTTGTTTTGTTTCATAAGAATATATCCAACTTTCATCACCCGTAACGATGTCGTAGACCAAATTTGACGTACTTGAGTTGAATCGAGTGTTTCTTTGCACCATTTAACTCGAGCCTGTTTTTGACCTAGAGTTAAATTGTGCGATATCCATCGAGAACATATTTTGCTTACACCAAAGTGATCATGCAAAATTTGATTAATCTGTTTCATATCAATGCCTAAACAAGATTGAATTTCATTATATGTCACATGACGATCTACCATTATCATTTCTCTTACAATATCAATGTTTTGTGCCGTTTTTCAGGTTGTTGGTCGAGCTTCACGAAATTGATCACTAACACTGCTCCGACAAAATTTTAATTCTTGATACCACCGAAACACAGTTGTTCTTGGTGGTGGTGCCTCGTCGCCAGAAGCTGTTTTTAGATCACCCAAACAGTCTTTTTCACTTTTTCTTGCAATCGAATATAAAACAAAATCATTACTCCAAAATACTCACGATTTGAGTCTATATTTTCTTTCCTTTTATCGTTGCTTTAAAATTAAATTGTACTCGAACTACTCACTATCTTAAACTTCTGTCACTTGTGTTTATCACAACAAATGTCAAATTTTATAAATGCTCATGCGTCAAACATCAGATAACTAGTTTGTTGCAGTATCCCGAAATTAAAGCAGCAACCCTCTTATGCAAATATAGCAGAAGATACATATCACACAAATATTCTTTATCACATCAATTTGCTGCGCAGCTTAGCAAAATATACGCAACCGATACGTAGCCAATTATTACAACGTACGTATCATCGCAAAACTTTGCACCTAAATATGCAGTATGTTGCGAAACGGCACCATGGTGCATTTAAGGATTAAAAAGGAATTAGAGAATTATTTCATGCAAAAGGTTCCATATGGATTGTACGAAACTAAGTTCTTTAGTTCTATAAGATACTATATATTACGTAACATAAGATTATTGTTTTTATTTAATTTTTGTATATTCCTGATAAAAAAAGTTATACAGAGTATCTCTAATATGTACGAAAAGTTTAAACTTTGTTTTTTTTTTGAAGATAATGAATAGTCTTTTAAGTGTGTAATTAAATTTTAATATTGTTAGTTTCCGATCAATAAAATTAAAACATTTTGGTTTTTTGTTACAGGTATGTATTAGAAGGATATAATGCGCTGTCATGGCTCGCATTAGATACGAACACCCGTGACCGCCTCTCATGTTTACCTGTTCATATACAAGTCTTAGTACACTTATATCATGCAACAGCGACTTTACTATAAAACTGAACTGCCTAACAGAATTATCAAAATTTTTAAACTAGAGAAAAAATATTACACTGGTCGATAAAAAAACTTTTTATTAACTTATAAGAAATTAGTTTTAGGTATATAAGGTTTCATTTCAATTAATTCATTTATATTTTTTATTTCACTAAAAATTCACTCATTTTTAGTTTGGGGATCTATTTGTACAAAATTTTAGATTTATTATTATGTTTATAATGTATTTTGTTGTTAATAAAAAAACCATTATGATCTCGTCCATTTTAATATTTAATTGCTAGGATTATTTCAAGATCTTCAGTATTCATATTATATTTAAGTTTATTTCTTAAACTATCGAAAAGCATTTAATTATATTTATTGGTTTTTATCTTATGCTTGAATCAAAATGCGTAATGCTTAACTTACTAAAAAATATATTATTTAATTCGGCGTTAATTGATTGTTATTATTAAATTGACTATGTAAAGAGGAGTACTCTTGTAGTTATGCGAATACATTTAAGAAGATACATCTAATTTATCGATAGGATCTATTAACTATTTGAGATTGAATGATGGTGGTGACATTAGACAGACAAATGTAATTTGCATGCATCGATAAGCTTGTGCTATTATAGACGAAACGACTCACGTACGTGCATTAAAAACAGCAGAGCAGCTCACACAATTTAGATTTCATAAGGTTTATCATTTGAAATTACAGTGAACCCTTGATCTAACGGACTATTCGGGGGAAGGGGTGTTCGTTAAATCCGAATACCCGAAAATGGTGTCTGTATTAAATTAAAAGAAAATTAAATTACAAATCATATATTTACCCGCTTACCGTAATTAATGCGAACCGAGTCCGGAGTTTATTTAAAATGAATTCATATTATTTCCATTAAAAACACAGCATAATATGTAGATTGTTGGCAGTAATATTTCAATAAAAAATTTATTCGGAATCTGGTAACGGAAGATTTGTAGACGACGTGGTAACAATAATTTCTCTAAATTTGCGAAAATGAGAGTTATATGGCTGTCGATGAGTCGATAAACGCGATTAAATCGTCAATGACTCCTTACATGGCTCAGTTTAATTTTTTTAATTGCAGACTTCTTCATCACTCTCGTCGTCCGTTATATTTTGATCCATAACTTCTTTAGTTATCTCACTTTCCAACATTATTTGATAACCAGGATCACCTTTGTCTTCTTCCAACCACTGTAATACTCTTATCTTCGGTTGAGTCCTTTTCGCCAGCGTTCAGGATTATCCTTCAAAAATCCTCAATTTCAAATCCCTGAAACTATAATTCAACATCCATATTGTTTTAACAGTTTATTCCACCCATTTTCCAATGTTTGGCACTTCACTTCTTTCCACGCTGCAAAGTTAAATATTGCGGATTTGATATTATATTTTGTTAAATTTTCAACTGTACACTATCCTCTTGAATCCGTTTCGTCAGTATCATCTTCCAACACGACCATAACTTCTTGCAAAAAAAATTCCGATATATCCTTTTCGTAGCCAGAATTATGTCTTAGTCCATAGGCTGAAGAATGGATGTTGTGTTTTTTAATAAAAACACACTTAAATTTTCCGACTTCCGTTCACAGAACAGTCTCCTATGGATGTGCAGGTGCATTGTCGAGTAACAAAAGTGCTTTGACGTTTTGTGGCGGGATCAATAATTCCTCAACCTGATATTTTTTCACTTCTGGCACAAAATATTCAAAAAACCATTGTTGAATATGTTCGAATGCCTTGAAACCACATGTAGTTTACTCATAATATCTTTATGCTGACGTGATTTACTAACAATAATCGGTTTTAGCCTATGAGAGGCCTCAGCGTTCGCACAAAGTAGCGCCGAGAATCTTTGTTTGTCTAATTTACTTCCAGAAACCGATTTTTCTGTTGTTGATGCTTGCGTGTTTTGTGGTAGTGAACGCCAAAACAATCCAGTCTCATCTGCATTGTAAATTTGACTTTTCGAAAGATTTTCTTTTTCTATTAAAACCGTTAATTTTTGACGAAACGGTTTAATTTCTTCCGTCAGCGCACTGGACACTTCACCGTATGTTCTTTTATTCATGATTCCGTGACGATTTCGGAATCTCCAGAGTCACCAATCACTAATTTTGATGCCGATATTCATATGGGTCGCTAGAGTTTTGCTGCAGATTGCAGTTCCACCCCATCGCACGTTGTTGCACATACCATTTTAGCACAGCCTCTTCTAACGAAGATTCCTTTACATTTTTGTGTTCTTTCTGGCCCAAGTATCAGCATCCACATCACGCGACAAAACAAATTTTTTGAACTTTTCTTTCGCTTTGCGAACATGTGATACGGTTTGTTTTTTGACACCATATTCTTCACCAATTCTCGTCACTGATACACCCGATTCCAATTTTTCAATAAGTTCTAATTTTTGTTTAAGAGTCAATATTTTGCGTTTCCTTTTTTATCCATGATTTTAATTTGGTTTAAAATATAAGTAAAATGTTAACCACAAATTATTATGTGTTTGACTTTGATGTCACTGCACAACTGATAAAAAACTGACAAAATAGGTATTTAACCTTCCAACAAATAGGGAATTCCCAACATCTGTATGAAATTCTATATATGTACGGTAGTATTGTTTTGTCGGTATTTCTTACATTCACGCCTACATCGATACAAAAAATTGACGAGCGTATATTGTTCATTGATGTCATAAAACCCAACTCATCCGTACATCTGGCAAAATAGTATCTTGTCAGTGAAATTACTAGTGTTTTTTCCAACTTATGGCGTATTCGTTATACATAATTTGTTGAAAATAACTGAATTAAGAAAAAAAAAAAATTTTTGAGATTGAAAATTTTGTCCGTTAAACAGTGTCCGTTAGATCGAGCGTTCACTGCATATAAATTTTACAAAAATAATATCGTAGCATGAATTAGAAAGTAATTTAGTGTTGAGCAATTTAAGTATCCAAAATAATACAACCTGGCGTCAACAAACGATAATCGTTGTAATTAATTTAAATAGATTTAAATAGACTTCGCTCGATTATTAAATAGCTTGAGTACTGACTCTTGACAGTTACCATTCTCTTAGTGCATCGTCGTCCCTCGAAGGTTGGCGACACAATTGGTTATAACAGTTCTAAAAAGCTGCAGTCCGAAAGATCTCAAAAAATCTCTGTGAAAGATCTCGGTTGATCGAGTTTCAAAATCTGATGTCAATAAGCGATAATCGTGCCTTATGGATCCACAGACAATAGTGATCCCTTTTCAAAACACTGAGTGGCTATTAATATACTTGATACGATTTTGTTACAACTGCATCCATCTTAACAACAAACTTTATGTTCTTCAAAACAAAATTCTTATTCAACATTTTATTGGCAACACGTCTTTCAAAAGATGGAATTATTTGAAAGCTTTTCGAAATTCAAATAAGCAACATGTATTGAATATTCTGATTTTCATCTGTTTATGTACTACAGTAGATTTGTAGTCATTGAACGCGTTACTATGGAGTCATACTGCTCATCGGGAACGTTATATCTGACAGAATTGTTGCTAATTCTCTTGTAAGTATAGTTTTCATTCCTTAGAAGGAAACTGGCTTATAATTAGATGCATTCAGTCAGTTTCCATTTTTTAAATAAAAACTACATTTGTAGTCTTTTACTAAATCATAATTTTAACATAACTAAATTTCGTTTACTTCACTCACTTCTACGTACATAGCATAAAATATCTATAAAAAGATCGGATTGACGCCTTTGTCGGATTCAGTATAAAAACGTATAGTACTAGTTAATTGCATATTCGTAAAAAAAATCTATTAGGGACCAGTGTACTTGGCGAATTTCATTTTTTTATGATACGATTACTATACACAATTAGCGCATTAAATCAAGCGAGATATTGCGCAAAATCAAAATAATCCTCGCCTTTTAAACAAATACTCACATTTTAAAATGTAAAATTTAACATAAAATAGTTTTTAATAGGAGCAAAACGAAAATATATTTTTATATTTAAGATGTAAAACGTTTTTATTTTCTTATTTCATGTGTTTTTTGTTTTTAATTTAACACAATATATTGTGATAATAGGGAAAATAAAAAAGAAAAATACAAAATATGAATCTTTCGCCGAAACGGTAGAAATTTGTTGGGCAGTGTTTTACAGTAAGTGTTATTCGTTGTGCAAAATAAAGTTGTGTTTTGTTTATTTATTTTGTGATTATTATGTATATATCGAAAGATTGATGTGGAAATATGTAAATGTATCATCAACAAATATGTGTGAATGTCTTAATTGTAAAATTGACTAATCTTTGATTTTCGTCAAAAGCTGCCAATCTGCCTGTGTTCTCTGGCAGCTATCTATTTTGTACATAATCAAAAATTTTTCAAAATCTATAGCCAATTGTCAGAATTATTGGAAATCTTTTTTTTGTGGTAGCTTCTATTTGTAGTAATATGTGAATAAATTTAGAGGCTAAAAATTAATAACATACATTTTCTTTTAAAACAGTTTTAATAATAAAAGAAAAAATACCTTGGGGCCAATTATAATTTCGAACAATATTGTGTGAAGTTGAATTAAGCCTCTTAATTATATTTGGTGCATTAGTGTTCTGTAAAAGGTTGTATATGTATAACAAAATACAGAGATTATCAAATGTAAGATTCAATAGAAATAATTAGAATGGTCTGTACATTTTTATTGTTGGTTACCGAATTTTATAAAAGATCAATTTAAAAATATTTATTTTTAATTATTTTCTGTATAAACCTTGAGATTTCCATAAACTAGTTGGTTGTGAATTAAAAAAATATTCTTAAATATTTGAAACATGTACTGAGTAAAACCTTGTAATATTGAAAATGGTTTTTATTTATAAACTTTATGTTATGATTTATGAACACAGTTAATTTTATTTATTACATGTTTCTATTAATTTTTATTTTTATATTATGACAATGGGAGTACCATATTCATTTAAAATATAAAACTTAATAATTTTAGAAATTCTTTAAATGAGATTGTGTATTATACTTCATTTTTGTCAACTTTAATACATGCTCACGCTGTTTTAAAAGAGAGAATGTCAAAAATGAAAAGATTTCACGTTCATAATATGAACGTGAAATCTGAATAAATACGTAAAAATCAAGTTGTTGATAAGATGTGACCAAATCCATGTAAGATAAAATTTTGAAAGGAATCATGATGAGCAAACTTTTTGGGGAGCGGGTTAAAACAAAAAGTCAGGTTTGCCAGCCCAATATAATTTGTTATACTGCCCAATAAGTACCCAAAGACATACTACGTAAGTTAAATTTTTCTCACGATATTTCATTTCTTGTGGAAAAAAAGAGATTTTGGCACAGAGGGAAACCACTTAGTATTCGCGTAACCCCACTCATCGGTTAGTTTTAATTTGTACTTCAGATAATCACTTATTGGGTCATACAACATGGACTTAATATCAATTACAATAGGGTCTGCAACCATAAGACGATTGAATGCTGTAAAATATTTTTTTTAACATTTGTCATTATCGCATTCCGGTTTTGATACGTACAGTCGTATCACTATACGGGAAATTTAAAATTCACATTCTTTTTACAGAAAGCGGTTCAAGGTAAAAGGGTTTAGCGTTCAGGTCATACGCAATTATGCGAGCTACTGATTCGTGTCATAAGTAAGAAATGTGTGATTTCGTCTCCTGATTATAAAGAATACATATATTCGTGATTCTTTAGTTTAGTAGCCGAAAACAATTTTACATATTCATTATTCTATAAATGGGATTGAAAAGCATTTTACGAGATTATTCTTCACATGAACGTCTATTTCCTAGTTCCTAGAAAGCTGTTGTATAAGTGAGATTGTCTAATTTTTTGCGGATCTAGTCTGCTTTAGAAATTTAAATATCTCTTGTGATATTTAAATAATGTGACCTGAAGTTTTAGTAATTTTATAAGAAATGATCTTAATGTAATTTATCAATAGACGTTTTCTTTGTAGACACCTGGGAATGTTGTAAGGTGATATAGGGCTTCCGCTAATATATTTTGAAACTCAATTCCGCTTTTTTGTTTTAGATGTCCATATTCTTCCAAAAGTTGGTGAACACTTATTGCTTATAATTTTTTTGAAATTCATAACAACGTCACTCTTATGTCCTTAGGTATTTAATCACTGCACGGCGTTCAACTTTACATCAAAAATGTCCTAACAGTTACAATTAAATGTAAAACTTTAGTGGCAATTTATATAACTTAATAGAAAATAGTTATGAATCTAGCGATTGATTCTCTGTATCAGGTCGTAATCTTCCTAATTTATTATCGTATTATACATCACATGTTATTACGTTTTTTAGCCCATGTCTTTATACAGTCATCATTTTAATCAACTACAAAATTTAAAAATACAACTGTGGATTTAACATTATATAAAAACAAAAATAAAATTTCGTTTTATAAGTTAACTTCTTCCGCGACCGTATTTCCGCCGTAAAGTTCAAGCGCACTCGTGAGTACGAGCTCGGTATAATCTCGAATGCTTA
>WYDF02288193.1:0-16507 GCA_009867245.2 Adranes taylori
TTTATTTGACAAAATTAACTAGTGAGTAAAATTTACGCATATGTACCTATAAGCACCCAAGAGCTAGCAGTACCCTTCTAGGGTTAAAAATGAAATAAAATTGGGTGTGTTCGAGTTCAACAAATTGGCCGACATGGCACATCAAGCGATAAGCATAGTATTCATGTAAGTTTATCATCCTTTACTATTATAAATCTTTAATTACACATGTCTACTGAATCCGAACCTGAAATCGAATTAACAATTGATGATAAAAGTGAAGATTCGTTTAACGAATTGTCAGATAATTTTAATAATATTAAAATATTAAGTCCTAAATTGAAAGTGCTAAACAATCATTTAATTTTCCTAGCGTTAGTAATCAATCTACTAATAATTTATTTAATACGAATGTTAGTCAAAATATCAATATAGAACAAAATAGCCAAAATAATTTTAATTGAAGTGCAAATAATTCAGAGATTAATTTAAATATGGCAAACACAAATAATGAGGCTAATATTAAAAATTTACATGTGAATGTAATCCCATGTTTTGATGCAGCGGAATCGAGATTACCATTATTCATTGCAGCTTGTGAAAATTTGATATATACTTTTCTAGATACAACAAATGTTAATAATCCTAGAAACCAGTGGGTATTTCGAATTATTATCAGTAAACTTACAGGTAGGGCGCAAAGTTTAATAGACTCTAGGGGGAATGAGATACTTAGTTGGCAGAAAATAAATAATTGTTGAATCAGTATTCCTGATCAAAGACTGCTTAGTTAGACCTAATAAGTTTAAAACAAGACCCCAAAGAAACTCCTTATCAGTTTGGTATGAAAATTCAAGTCCATCGAAATCTTCCGGAAACAAAACTTCGGTTAGCAATTACAGATGAGGCTATTTGTAATGTAAAAATAGGTATTTATGATAAAATGGCTCTGCAGACCTCATTACATTACAAACCTCATTACATGGTTTGTCTGGTCAGTTAGCTTTAGAGATTCGCATGCAGCATCTTGAAGAATCTATGACATTTGTCCTAGAGGAAGAAAACTCCCAATATGGCGTAAGACAGATGAAATATTTACAAAATTTTCAACCAAAAACTTAGCAAATAATTTAAAAAATAATAATTCATTAAATATAGTATATACAAGACCATTAACATTTCCTATGAATAGTATTAGAAATAGTAATGGTTCTAACAGTTAAAATTATCAACAACCATATAATTATATTAACTCCAATCCATTTAGAAATAATTTTAATCAACAAAGAACTTTTAATTTTCCAAATTTTCCACGAAATATCCTACAAAATAATTTCGGTTATTCTAATTATTTTGGTAACATTCTAAATTTAAATAATCAAAGAAATCAAACTATATACCTAATCAAAATCAAAATCCACCAAGGTTTAATAATACACATAATCAATCACAATTACAACCGCAACCTTCAACATCAGATATCAACGTTTTCAAACTGAATCCCAATTATCTCCAATGGTCTCCAAAGTCAAGCTATAAACCAATTCCAATGGACATATCTACGATGAAATCTGTTAGAGCTGTCCAACAGAATAATCCACCAACAACATATCCGTAACTTACCTTAAATTGAAAATTACCTTAAATTACCCTATATAATTATTCCATGCGTAAATGTGAAATTCATGGTTGATACAGGAAGTACGAAATCTATTTTATAAGAAAATATAGCACGTAAATTTTATTCTAAATTTATTCAAAAAGAATCTTTGACTATGAAATCTGTTCATCAAACAACTTTCCATGACGAGATGACAATCATGCCGTTACCCAGAAATTTCAACACAGGTAAGACTAAGTATTAGTTCTATATATTTAATTTAAATAATGATTACCAAGGATTAATAGGATTCGATCTACTAAAACAACTAGATGCAAAAGTAGATTTTAAAAATCTGTTGTTAATTACGAATACAACAGAAATTCCTTTACATTTACCTAAAGTAACAAATTTTAGAAGCTAGATCAGAAAAAGTAATTAAAATTTCTATTATATGTAAAACTCAAATTGGTGTTTTACTAAAACAAACAATTGCTTCAGGCGTAGAAATTCCAGGAAAGTTAAATAGTAATAATTCTGCTTATACAACAATTCGTAATAGTAATGAGAAATTAATGTTAACTATCCTATTACCTTAGAACCAATTATTGAAAATGAATTAAATCATATAGATAATGACAAAATGTATGTAGCCACAAATCCTAATTTTGACAACGTAAATTTAGAAAATGTACAATTTCAAAATTTACAAAATTTTAGGTTAGACTCTACTCATAATGAAGCACATATGGTAATCGAACAATTGTGCTTCGAGTACAAAGACACATTTTATTGCCAAGTGTAGCTTTAACTTTCACGAACTAGGTCAAATATTCAATTAGGTTATGCAATCCAAATTCTGTTTACAGAAAAACATAGCGTTTACCTCAGATACAAAGAGAGGAAGTTAAAAGACAAGTAAATGATCTTTTAGCTCAAAATATTATCAGACCATTATCAGACCATGTATAGATTTTACAGCATTAAACAGTCAGACAGTAGACGATGAATATCCGTTAGCCAATATATCTTCCATATTAGACACGTTCGTAGAACGTTCGCAGTACTATACTACCCTAGATCTCGCATCCTGGTTATCATCAGATCGAAATGTCACATGAAGACAGGGAAAAACAGCTCTTAGCACAGAAGCAGGTCATTTCGAATAATGCCCTTCGGTTTCGACAATATTTTTTTGAAAATTTGAAAAGATAAATCATCTATTTAGGTCACGTTATTACTCCCGACCGTAAAACCTAACCCTGACAAAATAAAGGCAATTAAAGAATGCCCCATACCAAAGACACGAATAGAAATAAAAAGCTTTCAGGTTTAGTAGGCTATTATAGAAAATTCATTAAAATCTTTGGAGGACTTACAAAACCTTTAATCAAATGGCTAAAGAAAAATGCTCAGATCACCCACGATTCCGAATTTTTTAATTCTTTAAAAACCTGTCGAAACATCCTTATGAGCGATTCAATTTTACAATATCCCGATTAGGAAGAACCGTTTATTCTTACAACAAGCTCTTCTAATATAGCTTTAGGCGCAGTATTATCGCAATGTCCATAAGGTAGTGATAAACCTGTAGCTTTTGCTTCACGAATTTTAAATGGTACCTAGTCAAAATACTCGATAATAGTGAAAGAACTATTGGTCCACCAAGTACTTCTGACCATATTTGTACGGACGCAAGTTCTACATTTATACAGATCATAGACCCTTAACTTGGCTTATGAAATTAAAAGAACCTAACTGTAAATTAATGAGATGGAGACTAAAACTTGAAGAATTTGTTACGAGGTTATTTATGGTCAATATAATACCAACGCTGATGCTCTTTCTAGAATTCAAATCAATACAATAGAAGACGAATTCCTTTCAATCTAAAATATCACAGATCCAGAAGAAAATCTTTTACAAGACTTACATAGAGGTTTAAGTACCCCAACATATGAAATAAACCCTGAACAAAAATATACAGTACTATCACCATTAAGCCTGATTTCGATTTTATACCTATAGAACTACAAGAACCAATACTATCTTTAACTCCAGAAAATATGAACATCCAACCAAGTACTAGTCACTCAATTCAACCTACTGAGACTGTAGAACTGATCAGTCCAACTTATGACAATATGAAAGAAAGCAAACATTCATAAATTCGTCCAGAACCAGAGAAAGGTATACAAATATCCGAGACTGCCATAGAAAAGTTTCCAAATCAATTTTATATGAGTTCAGAATTTTATATGAGGCAATCAAAATAAGTATCTAGTCCGAATTTCTAAGACAAATAATAGACAAGAAATAATTAACTTTTTAAAAGAATTTACCGCAGAAAAGAAAAAGTATTATTTTAATTTTGACACACCCACACTATACGAAGATTTCTGTGGAGTTTATGTTGAAATATTCAACAGAAATGCTCCAATAATTATCATCTGTCCAAAAAGACATATCGTTATCGCTGAAGACGAAGAGATAATTCAGGTAACTAAAAATTATCACGAAGGTAAAACAAATCAGCGTGGAATTGTTGAAACAATGAAAATCCTTTCTAAAAATTTTATTTCACTAATACGACAGAACAAATCACTAAATTTATAAATTTATGTGAAATATGCAAACGGGCCAAATATGATAAAAACCGTCCACATATTCCTTTAATCTTGACAGAAACACGAACTAAACCTTTTCAGATTTTACAAGCAGATACTTTCACAGTATCTGCTTGTGAAAGTATCTCACCATTTCACGCAAGATTCACACCATTTTCTCATCATCATAGATAAATTTTTCAAATTAGGTCAAGCTATCCAAATAAATAGTAAAAACCCTTTAGAAACTGCACATGCTTTTATAAAGTATTTCTTGGTGCTCCCGAACAAATAGTCACAGACTGTGGAACAGAATTTCTAGCAGATATAATCAAATAATTCATGGAACTCCATAAAGTAACAATTCATTATGCAACTCCCAAAAATCCAAATTCAACCAGTAACGTATAAAGGTTACATTTAACATTGTTAGAACACATAAGAATCCTAAACCGAAGTCATCTTAGAGAATCAGTATCCTTACTAATGCCTTTTGCAGTAATGGCTTACAATCATTCCATTCATTCAATAACCAATTATGCACCTTAGGACATTCATGTAACAGAGAAATCTTTGACATAAATGACCAACAAAAAGCTCTACACGATTTAGTAGACAACCACAAACAAAAAATAAGTACTCTATATGACAAAGTTAAAGAAAGGACAGAAAAACGAAAATTAGACTTAATCACCAAACGTAACAATCGAGATGACACACCATTATTTGATAACCAATTAGAAGTTTATGCTAAAAACGATAAACTTTGTAAAAGTGCTCCTAGATTCGAAGGACCTTTCCCAATTATTAACATAAACGACAAACATGTAGCGACTATTCAAAAAAATAAAAAACTTTTACAACGACACTTCCGTAATTTAAAACATCCCCATGTTTCAGATGCATCCTCTGGGCCATCAGCTACGCAGCAGGGCAAATATAATTCCAAGAAGTTCCCTCCAATCCTGGAATCCTAGTAAATAAAATTGGCATTTTACAAAACACAATAGGTAAATGGACACTAATAATAGTTATCCCAATTATGCAAAAACATCTACGTATCTCTTCCAAAAACAAATCTTTTTGATTGAAGGGTCATTTCATTGAAGAAATTTTGTTTCTAAATCATCCATGAACAAGTTGGCCAAGATAGGACTGAGAGGTGAGCCCATTGCCAGGCCATCTGGGGCCATATAAACTTTGTCATCGAATTTGAACAAGTTTTGTTTAAGACGAACGTTTCAAAGTTACAATAATAGCAATTTTAGTATCAAAATCTATATTGTTATCCGAAAGTTTTTTTTCAATAATTAGAAAGGAGTCAGTTATGGGGACTGACGTGTATAAATTAGTGACATCAAAGGAAACAAGTAAGAATTCAAATGGAAGAGTTATCTTTTTCACTGAGGAGATAAACTCTGAAGTGTTCAAAATGCTCAAAGTTGAAATTTATGTGGTTCTTTAACCATCGCTCAAGAAAAAAAAATTGAAGACTTATGGACGTATGAATTTATATAGCTAACGACTGGTCTAATAGGAAAATTATTCCCTTTATGAATTTTACACAGACCGAAATTTTAGAACGAAATTTTAGAATCACGTCTCCATAATTTGATACAATTTCACAAAAAGGAAAAATTTTGTTTAAATTTTGACCAATATATAATTAATTCGATTGTGATTTTTTTTTTAAATAAAATGTATTCTAAAACGTTTGACATATTAAAATCTAACTATATTTGTTGAACATAGCTTTATGTATGTATAATAGTTTTTGGGACGAATAGTTCAATAATTGTCTTCACCAAAGATAATTTTTTGAATTATAAGTTGTGATATTTCATGTGTGATAGCTCATGGCGAGTATTAGTTTGTTGAATACTGAATTTGAGTTTTAAGAATTGCGAACCAGTTCCGTAAGTACGTTAAGTTGGTTACAGAACTAATACCATCATATAATCAAAAATAACACCAACTTGGACGCTAAAAGGATGACTTGAGCGGGTTCAACGATGCAAATTCAGTGTTCAACAAATATGGAGACAGAGTAGTTTGTCACTCGACCAAAAGGTAGATAATTTTAATTGTAATTTATTTCATATGTGTTTCGTCGGATTTAAACATGACTTCTGATGTTAACAAAATGTTTTAGCTTGATAATGGGCCTAGTTCCTGAAAACGTTCGCTAATACGAATTTTAAAATAAACGTGGATGAAGGCGACAATTTGTTTCATATAATTTAAATATCTTTTATTTCGAAAATATGCCGGCCATAATTAATGTGTGTTTAATAGTGTCTCATTAAACGACATGCTAACAAAACTCGTCTAGTTCAGCTATTTCACGAAACCGTGACACTTTGGATAGTGGTATCTTTGGTGAAGTTTGAAAACGAATCGCTTTACGTCTTCAGGTATACATCTGTGAGACACACCGCCTGTCTTTTATGTGTCAAATTCTAGCATTTTAACCTGTACTGACCAAATTGTCTTAAAGAGTTAATACTGTAATTAATAATTAAAATTTCGAAATCAGGTTTCCTTACAATTAAGAATTTTAGATAATATTTTCGTTCCATATACTGAAAATCTGCGAAATATTTCGTGAATAGTTCAAGCTACTGCTTGCTATACATTTATCATCTCTATGAGTTATAAAGGTTTCATAAGCAACGGTTCTAAGCACAATTTCAGTTATAAACTAACTGAAAACTTGGATTTTCGCAATTTCAAGAATTATACATTCCTTTGATGATGCCGCAGAACTTTATACTAGAACTTTAGAAAGATTGTCATTAACTAACAAAGATTTTTTAGCATATCGCTTGTCTGGAAAATTAGTGACATAACTCCGTAAATGTTATTTTCAGATAATCTTTGACGTAAGAATTATAAAAAGTAAACTTTTAAATAATGGAACTATATGAATTTATTTATTTACTGACGGAATCTTCATTACAAATTAAATATTACAAAGTAGAAATAAAATGGTTACAGCCACAAAAGATAAACGAAAAATGGTAAAAGCAAATGCAAAAGCTTAATAATATATATCATCATCATCAGCCTATATCAATCCTCTGATGGATGAAGGCCTCTCCAAGTGACTTCCAACCATGGTCTCGCGTCTCCAGTTGGGTCCCAAAAATTCCTTTGCCGGTGGAAATTCAGTATCCATGGATCCATAGGTCTTCGTCTGGGTCTAACGATATGTCTTCGACTCCAGTCTCGTATGATCTGTCCATTGCCACTTTAAAGAGTAAATTATCTTTAAAACGCTGTGTGTCTTAGTCCTGTGAATCGTGTCTATCCCCACAATTGTTCGAGTACAATACAATTACTAAACCATAGTAGTTAACAACAGCAGTTTTCTCAAGACTCTTTTCTCCTCCCTTTCATGCCAGAAAAAAAATATTCACGTTTTCTAATCTTTTATCTTGAAGCTCATAAATTGTAAAATTGTAACAACTTAGTCTGGAGATATAACAAAAACGTGACACGTCACGTTTGGGCAATGGAAGCGCTGCTTGTAAATCAAAACAAGCAACTATGAAATTCTTAGAAAAATTGTCTTTGTCGTTATTTTTTTTTCTGCCGCACTTAATTCCTTTTCTAAAATATGAGAATCATGTTTATTTGTTAGCTTTTCTTTTTCCTCTTGTTCTAAGTTCTGATAAAGTTCATGTTGTACTAGTTCATTCTTCTACAATTTACTTGTGCACAATTTTGTACTGTCATACAAATACTTGCTGATATCTGTTATTGCAAAATTGTTGCAACAAGAAGACGTCTGCACTAAATATGTATGTACTATTTGGAAATAGATAAACTTTGTTTTTGGTTTTCCGAAAGTTTCCGAAAGAAATATTTTAAAATGTATAAAAGTCCCCTTTCAGCACTTACTGATTCATATGCAAATGCTTCCTTTATATATAAATTTAATAAAGTAGCTCGAAAGAAAACAGGGTATCATATTTATTGATTTTCAGTACGCTCTATGAAATTAATAAAAATTTTGTTTTCATTTTAGCCTAGTTTGTAAATCCTCGTTTATGCTACGTGTTTAAAATTTTCAATTTTAAACACGTTCAACATTTGTTCAGTTGTTTATTTTTAAATAGCCTATAAAAAGAATAGTATAAATTTCACTGGGTGAATAAATAGTTTTTTTACAATCTAAAACACCTACAACTTTAGATGTATTCTCTGTTTAATTGTTGTTTTATTAAGTCTTTAAAGCAACAAAATATTTTAGGGTCTTCATATTATTATTGACCCTAGTCAATTATATATTTTTAAATTCAGTACTCTTACTCTGTACTCTTAAAGAAAGATTTAAATTATTTAATGGCAGTCAAAATTTTCATTAAATCATTTTAGTAATTTTTAGTCTTCTCAATAATTACAACGCTTCAACATTGTAGTAAAATTAGGAATCAACATAGTAAAATTTATTTACAGATTTTTTTTACAGAACTTACTTTCAAGATCGCATCAAAAACACTCAGTGAAACTGATTCTCAAAAGTAACAAAGGAAATCCTGAGTTAGCCCAAAATGATCCTTGCGGGCATAATAATCCCATCTTTTATTTTTAATACCAATGCTGCCCTCTGTGGTTCGAGTCGGTGACTACAGTCAGTCAAATCGCCATGTTTAGTTGACCGCTGAAAGCGAACGTGGTAACATCGTTTTATAAACGATGTAACATCATTTTGTAAAAACGTGGTTTTTATGAAGTCTGATCTAAGGTAAGTGCTTTTAAACTATTGTAGCATTGTTGTTATAGTAATAGGAACATTAAGTTGCAATCTATTTTATGAAAACACATAGTTTTGCCTACTGTTTGACGAGTTTACGAAAATACTAAACAGAGCCAGCATTAAGTTACCATAACCTATTGCAATATGTACACTTTCGGGGCAAAATAATCCCTTACTGGGTTGGGTAAAATGATCCGGGATCATTTTGCCCGCTCGACTTTACTTATTTCTTTTCCTCACTGTAAAAATTTAATACAAAAAAATAAAGGGGGGGGGGGATATTTCAGCAAATGTTGAAATATTCTTAACAAATAGTAAATCGTTTTATTACTTTTATTTTGTTGCAGATAAGAACGGCAGTTATTCAGAAGATAATATGCGACAAGCAATAGAAGAGATCCGTCGTGGCTTAAGTTACAAAACTGCGACCAGAAACTTTGGTGTTCCGCTGATGAATTTAAATAGAGGCTGTAAAGGAACGTTTAAGTTAGCTGTTAATGCTCTTAAGTAACTGGGTAGCAACAGGCTGGTTTTCACTAAAGAACAGGAAGAGGAATTGGTTGCGCATATACTTGACATGGAGAACAGAATGCACGGTCTCACCACTAAAGATATGATATCGATTGCTTATCAGCTTGCAGATAAAAATAATACTGATCATCCCTTTTCCAAGGAAATATATCTAGCTGGCAAAGAGGGATTGACTGATTTTCGCAAGAGACACCCTCAACTTTCACTAAGATCACCTGAGTCAACATCAGCATCTCGTGCTCGTGCTTTTAATCGGCCTGTCGTGACCAAATTTTCCACGTTCCTAAAGACAGTGTATGAGAAAATACAATTTCCAGCACACAAAATCTTTAATGGTGATGACAAATTTTTGAGTACGGTCCCAGGTAAAAATTGTATAGTTCTAGCCCAAAGAGGTAGAAAACAAGTTGGCAGAGTTGTATCCGCAAAACGAGGTATGTCCACTACTGCCGTAATTTGTATGTCTCAATCTGGTACTTACGTTGCACCTATGGTTATTTTTGCTCGCAAGCGGACGGATGAAGAGTTGAAAGATGGTGCACCACCTGGAACACCATTCTATTGCAAAGATTCTGGTTGGACGAAACTTGAGGTTTTTGCGGTGTGGTTTGACCATTTATTCTTTCCATGATTAAGCCATTACAAAAGGATCCTGCACTTCTAGTTCTTGATGGCCACTTTTCGTACGCAACAAACTTAGGTGCCATCGAAAAAGCCAGAAGTAATTTTGTGACCATTTTATGTCTATCGTCACACATCACACACAAACTTCAGGCGTTAGACATGAGTTTTATGTACTCGCTTAATCAGTACCACGATAAAACATTGGAAAAGTGGCTTACTAATCACCCCGGAAGGGTTGTATCCGTTTTCCAGATCTCCAACGAGACTTACATGCAGGCTTGCACATCACTTAACGCAATTAACGGATTCAAGAAGACTGGAATTTTTCCATACAACCCCGTATTTTCACTGACAAGGATTTCGCAGCTGCTAAAGTGACTGAGCAAACCGAACCTCAGAATGACATTGTCTACGAGAAAAATGATGCGGTCCATGAACGAAATGAAGAAGTCAAAGATAAAAATAATGCGGTCCATGAACAGAATGATGAGGCCAATGAAAAAAGTTTTGAAAGGAATGAGCTTTGTCAACAACTATTACGCAATCCTTAGCTTCGGTTAATAAACCCAGTAAGCGGTTCTGACACATCGAAGGCATCAAGTGGTTTTAGCATTTTCCCAAATGATGTTCATACACTCAGAAGAAGGAAAAGCAGGCCGAAGAAAAAGCTTTGAAGAACAAGAATAAATTACCAGAAAAAAGTTCCAAAAGAAAAAACTAAAAGGCGAAGTGTAAGAAAATATACAAATAATAAAAGAAGAAAACAGGACAAAAATGACAAGGAATCTTCGGAGGAATCCGAAGTGGAAGAAGATTCAGAGTGTTCTATTTGTACCGAAACATTTCTACAGTCTCATTCAGGAGAAGGATGGGTGCAATGCCCAATGTGCTATCGTCGGGCACATGATGAGTATGCGGGAATCGATGATAAGGACTGTGATCCATATTGCTGTGACTATTGTATTCACAAAATCAAGGTGAACAAAGTACGTAAACAATTTAACTTGTAATGTCAACTTGTTTTGCGTTTTAATTTTTGTATTTTGTCAGTTTTGGATATGTTTTTATTTGTTTTATTATACAGCGATTTAAGTTTATTTTTATTAAATGTCGTTTGGTTTAGCTAAATAAATTAATTTTGGCTGTCGTTAATTGGTTGTTTTACTACGAAAAAGCTTTTATGACTCACCTCGAACAGAGATCATTTTGCCTTACTTTAGGGATCATTTTGCCCAACTTATCAGGGTAAAACAATTCTTTTGCAAACATCTACATTACCTCAAAAATTGCTTACCTGTTAACCAAAAGAACGCAGCTTTGAAAAAAATTGCCACTGGATTTGGAGTAAGTGGTTCTGAGAATGTTTCCTCTCGAAAAGAAAAGTCCCGAAAAATCACAAATGAAATTGAACAACAGACCATACAATTTCAATATGAAATATGTAAAATTCGATCTCAGGTCGATCCCAGGAAATCTGTTAGATCGATCTCAGGAAAGAAGGTAAAACTTCAGAAAAGGTTATGACTGTTCTCTAAGTGTATGGCTGTTCTCTAAGCCTTTGAAAAGTTTAAAAATACATACGCTGCTGTTTCAATTTCTAAATTTGTATTTTACATACACCGAACAGATCACATTCTACATGTCAGTGATATGCCGCACAGCGTGTACGTCTTCATCACACATGTGAATTTCATCAACCTACTGGCGGCTATCGCCAATGATGTGCAAGATTTTCCTAAATCTTATGGAGAGCTACTTACCCAAATAACATGTAATATATAAACAGTAAAGCCTGCATGACGAACACTTGTCAATTGTGCAGAGAATCACATGTCTGCACTGTAAGATTAGACTTAAATCCTAACGTTAGCTAGAAAAGTCGGACTGGTGATCAAAATCAGAGGCCAAAGCAAATCGAAATTACAAAACCCCGAGAGGAAGCAGTCAATAATAGTGCGGTAAATTTGAAATTACATTTTCTTGTAAAGAACGTGCAGTCTGATTATTTTCAAGACCTAAAACAGAATATCGGCAGCAACAAAACAATCGTGCAAAATCGATTTTACTGAAAATCTTGCTCTCATGAGTCAAGAAGGGATTCAGACTGCAGAATGGTCTCATGCGCAAGTAACACTCTTCACACGTTGCATCTGAATCGCAGACGAAAACCATTAAGTGATAGTAATAAGCAATATTTAAGCTTAGTTGTGACTTAAGAATACTTAAATAAGTATTTTGTCCATCTTTTCTTGTAAAAAATATTTAAACCTATCAGAGAGATCAGTGATAACATTAAAACTACACACATATTCAGTAACAACTGTGCTGCACAGTTTAAGATGAGATATGTAATGAAAGTAGAAATAAATTAAAATCAGAAAGCTTAAATGGGATTTCCTTGCCACTTCGCATGAAAAGGGGTCGTTGATGGCATCGGAAGGAAGCATAAAAAGATCGGTATGAGTAGCTGCTAAAGCGCGAAAAGCAATCTGCCTTCAAAACTTGCACGTTTCCTTTCGAATAATATTAACTATTTTTACGTACCACATGGCATCAAAAACCGATACTGAATAAATTGTGGAAAAGTGCCAAAAGAATATCTGCTATTCAAACAAAACACTACTTCAAATTCTACCAAAATCTTACCATTTCCGTTGCACGATTTGTTAAATCGGCAACCAAAGTACTAACTTTAAATTACAAAAATCTTATTACACCGTACTAGTTTATTCAGACTATAATATTGATTGCTGATGATAACGTTATCGCCATTTCTGTTATAAGTAAGATCTTCTATTTAAGATATGATGCACTAAATTATTACCGAGCAATTTGCGTATTACGTGAAGTAATATCGACTATGTTACTATGTGATCTGTAATATTTTGAGAAAGTTAATTCAATTTTACATGTTAGTAGTATAACTAGAAGAGATTACGACCAAAAGTTCCATAAGAAATACATGTGGCCAAAACCGACCGGCCATTTGATCACTTGATTCATAGCGATTTCTGGCGCAACGGTCCATAAAAAAATATATTTGATCAAAAACTGACTGAACTACAATTGAACACTTGTTGTGGTTAGCTTAAACGAGGTTTGTGCTAATTGATAAGATTAAAGTTAAATAAATGAACATTTTCTTTATTCAGTATATAATAAATCTTTGAATTTAGTGTATGAATATAGAGTGGTCAACCCGGCCACAATTATTTTTTTATTTTTTCTACACTACAATTAGTTATAAGTTAATAATTTTTAAGCTTTTATATGATATAAGTTGAGTTACAGCACCTCAAATCAAACTGAGAAGTTTTTTATCGGTAAAGATTTCATTTTCTTGGTATACATTTGATTGAATCTATTCTAAACTTCTAGGAGTCAGATGAACGAATCTTTGCTTTACAAACATATCATAGCTATAATTAGCAATGTTTTATAAAATACCTGTTACATCTTCTCTAAGATATTAAATTATCATGTAAAGGGTGTATGAATAGCGACATTATTCAAATGAGATAAATGTATTTAGCAAGTGTCTGCTGAATTTATAATACAATCGATCAACTAATCTATGAATATTAAAGTTTTAATGCTTAGATTATCACTTAACATCGCTTAAGCATATATTGAATATTGATTTCCAGAATGGATAAATCCCATGGATTTTAAGTATTTTAAATAAATTTGTAATGTTTTTTCCTAAATAATTAATGAAAACTTAGAAACTAATTATATGAACTGATTATAAATTTTTAGTGTTAAAATCATAACTTTTTTTATATTTGAGAATCCTACAGAGGAATCCTTTAAGAATGTGGTCCGCACAGTTTTGCATTTAATATTTTATTATCTTTGGGAGGCTTACAATTCAACAAGATTATGATATTGTAACGCGAAAAAGATATCAGACGTATTTACTTATTGGGATTCTAATATAAAGATCTTTAAACATGTTAAATAGATAATCTAAGCGAAATAGCGATTTATTAGACACAAGCAAAATAATTGAAGTACACGGGGCGGCCACGAAACAAAAAAAACTTACTGCGACAAAGAATAAATTAGTGGTAAAAGAAAAAAGAAGTAGTTTCGATGTGAATATGTTTTTTACTTCTATATCTTCAAGAGAGATAATTGACAAAATAATTTGGGCAATTGTGAGACACAAAAAACTTTCTTCTCGAAGTTTCGTTCGCGAGAGAACGTCACGATCGACCGATAATATATAAGCAAAAAATCATAGATAGTACGCTCTTTATTGCTTAGAATTTAGTAGAGAATCGCTCGGAATTTTAGTAGTTTGTATAATAAGTTTGATTTAAAACACGGATTTTATTTCATTTCGTGTCTCATAAGTATTATGTCTGAAGTACAAATGTGAGTAAATATTTATTTAATTATATATTTTGGTTAAATGAACTGAACACCTTAGGTTCTTATAATTTTATTCCCAATAAATAACTTGATTTCAATGTAACTCATTTTTCATTTCAAAACAAGCTAACAAACAATTAACTTTTGCGTAGATGTTGATCACTTGTTTTTATATTACTAAAATATGTCGATGGCGCATTAACCTTTAT
Organism: Adranes taylori; assembly: GCA_009867245.2. Taxonomy (NCBI): domain Eukaryota; kingdom Metazoa; phylum Arthropoda; class Insecta; order Coleoptera; family Staphylinidae; genus Adranes; species Adranes taylori. The sequence continues at coordinate 14,689 of WYDF02288193.1, forward strand.
GAAAGTTTAACAAGTTAGAATCGCCTTACATTATACTAGGTTGTGTGACCACCAATCCTTTATTAATAACTTTTATATTATATTGATTAATTAAATGCTGTTAGGTAGATATTTCATTTACTTCCGACTGGAAGGAAAATTATGTCTCATCCGAATTAACATTTATGTAATAAAAATAAACTTTAATCAGATTTGTTTTATTAATCACCAAAATTCACAAAACTCTTTTAATTATGAAAATGTGTGTAATAAACTACTTTCTTGTAAATTGTTTATTTTTGTAGATCAATACAGTGTTTAATATCTTGAAGCGTTTTATTTGAAGTGTATTTATTTCATTCATGAGCTGTATTTGCTTTAGTAATGTTGATTCTTTGGATTTATTCAATTATTCAAGCAAGTCTTCTATTAATTATTATGTAATTAGAAAGTGTATATATATATATATATATATATATATATATAACTCAAATCAATCTTTATTGGCATATAATCACTTAATAATTCATCAATAATTCATTACAATAATTCCTACAATAATGCATCACTATAAAAACATAATTCATCTTACAATTACAATAATTCATCTTTAAAAAACACAAACAAAAACATATTTAGTGAGAAGGAAAGGCTATTTCCCTTACCACTAACTAACTAATCTCCCCATACAACATAGATCCCTTCCTTCTTATCACTTCCTCTCCCCCCCAATCCCGAATCCTTATCACAACTCCCTTCTTCCACAACAGTCCATCACACTCATCCAACATCTTTTATTCTTACACCCCTCCCTTAAATTCCTTACATACCTCACACCATTTATTTTTCTTCTTATTTCTTTCCGTTCACACCTCCCCTCTTCATTTTTCTTCTTTATTATTTCTATATTCTCCATTACCTATCTCCTTATTGTCATTCTACCTGTTCTTATTTCTAACCTACCCTATTTACCTTCTTTTACTTTTTTCATACTTAATCCTTTTCGTTATATCTAACACCTTCCCCTCTTTTCGCAAACGTACTCTCCAGTTTTCCGCCAACTCCTATTCTTTCTCACTCCATTCAATCCCCTCAGATTCATTCATCCAATCCATTTTTCTTCTTTCTTCCCACAGATGCTACACAATCTGTCTTTCTGATTCATCCAATACTAATTTCCTCCCTCCTCATTCCCACATCTAAACCTTGCAATTATTCTTTTTTCTTCCATATTTATTCCTGATGCAAAATACTTAGCCATACCCTCCTCATCCATAATCCACATATACTTACTATTATACCTGCTTTCAATTATTATTCCATATCTCCCTTGCCTTTCCATCCTCATCTTTTTCATGATCTCACTCAACATCTCCCTACCTCCAATCATATTCTCAAACCATCTATCCGTCGACCATTCAATCCTCATATTCACCTTTTTTTTACACTTCGTCCATTCATTCCCACCACCAGTTCTTCCCCATTCAGCATTCCCTCAATGTACACTTCTTTAACCAATATTTTCCCTTCACCTTTCCATACCTACTCCTCAAACTTCACCATTTTTTTCACTCCATTTATCCAACATTTATATTTTCCAATCTCCTGCATTACTATCTCATTCCTAATATTTATATCCAATCCCCTTTTCACACATCCACCATGCACTCTTTCCATCCTCTCTCTTTCATCCCTATTCTTTGTACCAAGTCTTTGCTGGTGCCTACTCCCTCCACTTGTTCCAGTAATTTTTTTTCTGTTTACATTATCGAAGACTGCCTCCAAATCTACAAACAATGTGTATGCTCGTCCTTTTTTGTTCTTGGTATATTTTTCACCT
>WYDF02288204.1:0-16506 GCA_009867245.2 Adranes taylori
GTAAAAAGGAAATTTTATCCGATACTCAAAGTGGCTTTGTCAGGGGTAGAGGAACGGGGGATAACTTAGTAATAATAGATTATGTTATGAATCAAGAAATTGCAAAGAGGAAGAAAATGTATCTGCTGTTCACATGTATGAAGGAACGAAGGTAAGAATGAGAGTGAATGGGAATGTATCAGCTTGGTATAAGACCAACAAAGGAGTAAGACAGGGATGCCCTGTTTATTTGTCGGATCTTGAGGAGGTGTTGCGGAAAGGGCAAGGTGGTGGAGTCAGCATTGGAAGAAAAAAAGCGTGATCTCTAACGTATGCTGATGACATTGTATGTATGGCTAGTAGAAAAGAAGAGATGGATTAAATGATAGAGAGAGTGAGGAAATATATGGATAGGAGAGGATTAGAAGTGAATGTGAGAAATAAAAGTGATGGTGTGTATGAATGGAGGGAGAGAATGCAAAAAGGATGAATTTAGTATAGGTGGACATAAAATAGAAAGGGTAAAGAAGTTCAAACATATTTGCATCTAATAATGTGAGTAAAGCTTTACGAAATGTATGGGAACAAATTGAGCGGAATTGGAAAGTTTTGCAGACCCAATTTAGACGAGTACAAAAAATGTAAAAGTACAAAAAATAGCGCCAAGACACATAATGTCAACAAATCTTGTTTCTCGCTCATTCAGCCATTTATTGAACAAACACCTAATAAATGAGTGAGTCGATGCGTGTTAATAACTACGTTAGCTCTGACCTGTTCCTACTTGCGCTGCTATACCTTTAAATTTACTAACTTGAAAATTTCTTTCTTATGCCTGTTCTTCTTAAAATGAAACTTTTATGACCGAGATAGCCAAAAACATCAACCAATAATGAAGTATGAAACTCTTAAAAGATGCTATTGAAGAATATTTCTGAAACCACTGTAATTTGAATAATGTCCATGTTTCATGATTTAAACAAGAGATAAATTTTAACCCAGTGAATCCCTTACTGCTCCGAGTGTTGAACAGAAGTACAAGCGCATGGTCACTGCCATCTTGTTCAAAAGAAGTGGAGAGATCGTAGGTCAATATTTCCCACCCCCAAAATTATTTTGGCGACCTCAATCAAAGTTCAAACTTTGCTTCTGTCATTATCGAATCATCATAATAGAGTTTCAAGTGCATTAAATGTTACAGGACTGTATTTTCCCGCAACACTTAATCCACATGGAACTTTGTCTGTTTTGAAGATTCCAAAATATATCTGGCTTAGTATTTATCTCAATATCTATCTCAGTATCTCACTGAATTCATTCAGAAATTGAAGACAAAAATACACAAAGGCACGATTTCAACTTTACGAGACTGGTTCACTTATTTTCTGCAACAACACTTGCCGCTACGTGACTACGGTAGGAAATTGTTACCTCATGCTTCCTACAGTCCTGATATCACTCCACTATTCTTCGGATGTTATGCCCTCTATCCTAATCTCTGCAGTTTGATGCCAGTACAGCTGCGTGATGATGTTCAGATCTCCCGCATCGACTGCGGTGTATTTTAGAATCTCAATGCCATAGAAATTTCATAGGAATTACTGAAGCGATAGGAATTTCAAAATATTCCATATACATAAATCTCCCAAATGACTTGAAGAAAAGAAAAATTTCAACCCATTGGGTCTCTTACTTCTTGAATGTTGAACAGAAGTACAAAGACCTGAACATGACAAAGTTTTGTTATTGAAACGAAGGTTTGATGTCAGAAGTCAAGTTTTCCTGCATGGAACCATTGCTGTTAGATTAGAGATTTTGAACCGTGTTTGACAAGACAGTAGAATTTATTTAGTAATTTTATTGAATATTATAACAATAATTTGTACGCCAATGTTGCATAACTATTATTTCCTTTTCTTTCTTTACGGCTCTAGTGTTATTGAAATGTCAATAATAGTAACGCGACGAATGAGTATTTTCATTTGATGCAGGATAAAATAGGAACAAACAAAATGTTGACGAGGCCGTAATCCGTCTTTTCTCAGCTTAAGTGATTATTATTTCTCGTGTTCTTAAAGTTCTTCCTTTTTATTTAAGTTCATATAACATGCCATCTTTTCAGATGTTGTCATATGCGATTACTATCTTTAGAATTTGACAGAACTTTTTCAACGGATATTTTCTTCATCAGTATCTTTTGTTTATATGTATTATTATATTGTATATAGGTTTGTCAAGAAAGGAGACCGCTATACGTCGGCCATTGATAAGAAATGTTAGACTAAGCAAACATTGCTGAACAACATTATCGGAGTTGTTCAGCTGTTGGCAAACTTAGAAGCCCAGTTCTAGAAGCCCAGGAAGAAAGAGGTTGGAGCAAAGATGGATATTGACAAGCATCGGTTTATTTAGTTGTTATAATAATAAGCAACCTTTATTGGCATCTTGATTTACTTAGAATAACCTAAGATGAATTCACAAAGAGAAACCAAAAACAGTAAATAAGTACAATATCCAAAAATAAATAAATAAAATAAACAACTGAAACAAAAAAGGGATCCTGGATAGTAGTAATGAAATTATATGCGCATCATTTTTTCCCTTGTCCTTTCTTCCTATATATTCTTTTTTATCCCGTATCTTTACTATTATCTTCTATTTACCTCCTCCACTATCCTCGCCATTATATTAATTCTTTTTTTTCCCTGCTCCATGCATACCCTCCAGTTCCTTGCTTCCTCCCTTTGCTCCTCCATCTATCCAAACATTTCGTATTAATTCATCCAGTGCTCCCATGTTTCCTCCATTCCTCAACATACTCCCTTTTATCCATTCCTATTACAGCCTCCCGAGTCAATATTTTTCTTTATCTCGTTTTGCACTTGCATAAACTCATCACCTGGCAACACACGATAAAAACTGCATAACAGCTTATGCTGTTCGACTTCTAGCAGGCCCTGCATCAGCACAGCCACTTTACCCTGCATCACGTCACCTCACCACACGTCTTCAACTTGCGCGACATTTATTCGCTGGCCAAAAAGATAGATCTGAGCAGGTAATTTTGAATTGTTCGTTTGAGTTGCGCGATATTTACTTGCTGGAAATAACGAAGACCCCAATTCAGAATTGCGTCTCTTCGACTAGCCTATTCAAATCGAAACTGTGTTATACTGGGATATTAGACTATGTCAGCTTTTAAGATTCGAATTTTGGTGGAGGGTGACACTCGTTGTGTATCGTGTGCGTCTGGTACGGATTTACGTGACGAACAACTCGCGAATCATCGCATCGAAACAACCTTCTGCTTAAATTCTCAGATAACGTAGATTGAGAACCAATAAGAGATGACTGTTAGAATCATTGAAATATTCAAGACGAAAACCAGAACGGCTTGCTGCTGAAAATTCTCCGAAATCGAAATCGAAGTTTTTGTGGCAAAATTCTTAGAAATTGACGGTTTGAACCGTTAAAGTAATAAAATTTATCCGTTGCATTTTTCCGGAGTCATAAAAACAAAATCTCTCTCAAAAATACTTAAACGAAAATATTAAACAGTTTAGATAAAAAAAATAGGAATAGGCACCCAGGAGGTCCCAGGAAGAGGCACCCGGGAACAAATCTTAAATGTACGCCAAATTGTAGAGAAATCTCGCGAATATAATGCGGAAACTTACCTATGCTTCGTAGACTATTCTAAAGCATTCGGCTGCGTAAACTGGAACAAAATGTGGGAAATAATCAGAGAAATGGGTGTTTCATACCATTTGAGTTGGCTCCTAAAACAGCTATATGATAACAACACGACTACAGTACGGATAAACAGTACTTGCTCTGATCAGTTTAAGTTAGGAGCAGGAGTTCGCCAAGGATATGTGCTATCGCCACTGCTATTTAAAATATATAGTGAGCATATCATGCAAACAGTTTTCGATGACTGGAATGGAGGAATAGCAGTGGGAGGATGCAGAATTAATAACCGCAGACGACACCCTGATATTAGCCACATTTCAAAAAGGGCATGAACAGATAATGCAGAAACTCAGCAACACATGTCAACAATATGGACTAAAAGTCAATACTAACAAAACAAAAGTTATGACAATTGACCGAGCTAGAAACAATGAAGCAGAAGTCACAAGATTAGTGGGATACGAAGTAGTAGGAAAGTTCAACTAACTAGGATCAATAATAACAAATAAAGACGGGTGCGAGGATGAAATAAGACGACTACTAACAATGGCTAGGTCAGCAACAGTAATGGTAACGAAAATTTGGAAAGACACTGATATAACTAAGGCCACGAAACTCCACCTTGCAGGTGCATTAATACTCCCCATTGCATCATATGCTTCTGAAACTTGGACTATCAAGAAAGCTGACGCAAACAGAATCAACGCCTTTGAGATGTGGGTATATAGAAGGATATTACGAATCGCATGGACAGCACATCATACAAATGAGTCTGTGTTTCAAGAACTAAATATTAATACTAGACTCAATACAAAAATAAACAGAAATATCCTGAGGTATTTTGGTTAAATCACCAGGAGTAAAGAGGATTGGAAAGACTGATTGTCGAAGGTAAAGTTGAAGGTCGAAGATCAAGAGGCCGATCTCCTTCATGGTCCATCTCACAGAGCTCAAAATAGAGACGAATGGTCAATATCGGTCAAGCAAACGTCCTGACGTCACCATGTCCTCTCGTAGGATAACGGACTGAGGAGGAAGAGGATATTATATTAATATTATATCAAATTTAATTAATTTATTTTAAATTGATTAACCGATAATACTATTAATTTTATTGACAAACTTTTAATACCTGAAATATGAGTTACATAGATACTGGATTAGATTTCGCTTCTATTTTCTATCATCATTTTAGGTAATCACTTTCATGAAACCGTAATACGTTTACCATGAAACCGGAAGAGTTCTTAAACTTCTCAAAACAATTAAGCAATACTCAATTAAAAGTGATTAATTTATAAAACTTAAATATTGTTTTTCCATTTTTCTCGGCATAGGTAATTAATTTCTTATAATTCATAATTGTTTTACGTCATCACATACAACTTTTCCAAATTTAAAGACGCGTCTAACAAATTTTCCGCCGATATAAATCAACTATACAAATAAACGTCTTATTTACGAAAATAAAATTACAGAGAACACAAATCAGTAACTATTTCTAGATAAAAAAGATTTCTTTTACAGCATATACATATATACAATTTTATCTTAATATTTGTTTAAGTTAAAATCAAGTATAATAAAAAAAAAGAGTTATAAAGAAACTACAAACTTCTGAAGTGGTTATAAAACATAAAAACTTCAAAAGAATTAAAACAGAACAAAGTTATCTTTCAACGTTCTAAACAAACTATTTCTGAAATGTCTCAGAGACATTTCAATTTTACGCGCTGAACAAATTTTAGATTTCGCATTAAAGATTTCAATCTTAATTTAATTAAAGTTTCTGGATCTAAAAAATCTTTCTAAAAGTTTTTTTTCTGATGCTTTGGAATTTATAATTCCATACCTTTCATTCTTACAATTTTTATTGTCACACTCACGATTATTAGATGTACACACCCTTCGTATTTGTACGGATACCACCTTTGCCATTATCACTGCACGAACTTTCCTGGACATATTATCTACAAAGTTGTAATTGTTTCTGGTTTTTAAGTTTTTAAACTGTTACATGAATTTCAGTGAATGCAAATGTTCAATAATCCCAATGCCGACTGTTCCAAAATCTCGTAGAACTTAAAGATGCAGCAAGTGCTATTCAACCGACTTTCGGACACATTCCATTCTCCAATGCCTGAAATCGAGATGCAACCCCACATTATAATGCCACTTTTGACTAATGAATTGATTGGTTTAGATTATATACTCCCATATGTATTCAAATATATTATGTGGCCGGCTGCACGAAAAGCTGCACGAAAAGCTTAAAGATGCAGCAAGTGCTATTCAACCGACTTTAGGACACATTCCATTCTCCAATGCCTGAAATCGAGATGCAACCCCACATTATAATGCCACTTTTGACTAATTAATTGATTGGTTTAGATTATATACTCCCATATGTATTCAAATATATTATGTGGCCGGCTGCACGAAAGAGGTGCCATATGCAAAACTAAATTAGTGAATTGGCATCATATTTTTGATGGTATGTAGTTCAATCTGGTGAAACTAATGAATCTAATTATAGAACACGGAAATTGGATCTGGTTTTGAGTTTATAGACAACAAAAAAAACTAGTAAGCAAGAACAAAATTAAAAGGTTCAGAAAGCAAGGAAACTACAAAATGTGACACGAATAATTTGTAAGAAAAGATGTAAATATATTATAGAATAAAACCATGACCACGACCATGAGTGTTGATCAAGATCCTTCTAACATAAAAAACTTGGCAATACTTTGAATTTTCTCAAATTATTAACCACTTCATCCACCTGGGATTAGTAAGAAAAAATAAAGTTTGATACGAGGAAAAAATTAACAGAAGATTAGCTATGGCCTGAAAAGAAATAAGTGAATTAAGATTAGAGATGAAAAAGATGAAATTATGCACGTAGGCAACCGTAAACGTAAATGTGTGTTTATATTATTTACCAACACACCTCAAAATTGATCAATGTTATAGTTTTGGCATTTACAACGGGGTGGCGACAATATACGGAGATATACGAACAAGCACGTTGCTGGTATGGATAATCTTATCAAATTTCGAGCCATTAATTTGTTCGCAGTACAATCGTAGTTCAAATGATATTTTGAATGTTCAAATGAACTAATTTGATCGTCGTATTTCATATAGACGTTTGGTCAAATACCCCAAGTACTTTCAAGCTCAAGCGATGAAATATATTGAAATGTCCGTTGGGTTTTATAAGCGACTATTCCTTATCGAACTATTAAACCTGAACTCTCATAGGATAATAATGGTCAGTAAGAATAAGCAATTTGACATAAAATAGAGGCTTTTCAAATGTCGGGCTATAGACGAATGCTCTATGATAGACGATAAGTTAATAGACGTTTCACACTAATACGGACAATATTTCGGCCTCATCACTCCGAAAAATAAAGCGACTCAAAGACACAATGATGTGACTCTCTCGGGGCAGTTGGACGATGGCGCTTGGGGAGTAGATAAAAGCAATCATCAGCCATGTATTATATAAAGCATCATAGCCGAAAAAATCATAGCATCATAGCTATCAAACCGTCTTTCATTATTCGCCCTCTGTGATAGTACTCTAGTGGCTAATTGTGAGAACACCGGCCAAACTTTCTTTTCGTGCGGCATTTTCCCGCAAATCCTCTCCGTACTCAGAACTCGGGAGAAGTAAAGTTCGGCCTCACGTCTGTTTTCCGTCCATGCCCAATAGCAGGACATAGTGTGTTCCACGCTGTCCCTGTACTCCACATCACTGTATTCACATACATCGGACTCCCTCCGCCCGATACGATGAAGATATTTTTCGAAGCTGCCATGCCCAATCGGGACTTGCGTAAGATAGTAATTTAGACTGCCACGTTCAGTCTCCACCCAATTCTTCACTTTGGGTATTATTTTAAATGTCTATCTTCCTTTCATGCTTATGTCCCAATCTTTTTGTCACAGCTCAATTGTGGCATACCTCTCTAGCTTCAGGTCAGTGCCTTGAACATACGCTCTGGGTTTCTCAGTCGTTAAAAGCCGCAAAGATACAATGCCCTCTATCACATTTATCCTTTCCGATTTGTGCACCACCCAGTCTCCAATGCTTTGTTAAGCACAACTCCTACGTATTTGACATCCTTGCTGAATTCTACCTGGTGTCCGAGTACTATAATTGTTGGAGGTGTGACTTTTCTTCTGCCAGTAAGCATTGACCTTGGTCTTCAGTGGCGCCAGACATAGGTGATTTTCCTCCATCTTTTTCTCAACACAGGCTATTGTACGGTTTAGGTTTTCCTTTAGCACCTGTTCTTGCTTATGTGTTACGACATTGCACAAGGTCGGTCCCAATACCCGCTCTAGCGGAACTCCAGAGCTCAGTCTTCGCTGTACTTTTTACTTCTTCCTTCTTCCGCCGGTTGGTCATACCTCAGGTTTCTATCCGAAAGGTAGTTGAATAGAACCAACAACAAGTAAGCAGACACTTTCTTAGTAAGGAGCGCCGCCCTTATCTTTGTCCAGTCGGCCATATTAAAAGCATTTTTACATCTAGTAATACCAATGCACGCAGCTGCCTTGTGTGGCTGCAGCTAAAGGCGGAAACAGCTGAGATGCTTTAGCTGCCACCGCAACGACTGCTTTGACAGCTTCGATCGTTGATCTTTTTTCTCGAATTCTAAACTGCCCGTCATGTTGTCCGTGTGTTTTTTTGTGGCTTTTTGAAATAGAAGTCTTGCAAGCAATTTATTCACCTCATCTAGAAGACAAATCAGTCTGCGTGATCCTGCCTCTTTACCCTTTGGGGTCAACAATAGTGGCGCGATTTTCCATGCCCACGGGTTTATTTCGGTCCAAAGAACTGAATTAAACATCTTTAGCAGTACATCCAAATTGACATCTGCTAGAACCCTAATTACCACTCCAGGAATACAGTTCGAGTCTGACGCTTTGTTAACCTTGATCCTGCCAGCTGCTGTTTGAAGATCTGCCAGATCAAAGATCTAACTTCACCTACATGAGAATTTTTTTACAACCTCGTCTACATTTTCCTGCAAAATATTCCTTCTGCGGAGTCGATTAGTACTCACATTCTACGGTAAACCCCATACATCGTCGTCAACCGCTTCTTGGAGTTCCCTCCTGCAGCGTCCCTGACACCTCTTGATTTTTAGGAGTAGTATCTTCCTGGCTTGTTTGACCGCATGCCATTCCGGTGTAGAGTTACAACACCTTGCTTTTTAAAGGCTCGCTGGACTCTGCTTCTAGTTGCTTTGGCGTGTCTTCTCAATCTTGCAATGTGAGGGGCCACCAATACGCCTGTTTCCTTTCCCCATTATGTTACACCGGTATATGTGCATCACATACCTGCACGATTCTGGAGACCAGTGTCTCTGCCATCATATTTGTATTTCCATGGATTTGGTCAACCTCAATGGATTGTAGCTCTTGCACCACTGCTATAAGGTATGCGTTGTTCACTGTGTATCTCCTATACCACTTGGGGTCGCTGTTACCATGAATAGATGCAACATTAAATTGTATATAGCGATGATCACTGCCAATAGCGGAAGATCTAACAGCACTTCAAATGCCGCCGTTGATGTCGATTTTATAGCCCCTGTTATACCAAGGCATACAGTTTTCTGTATGGTGGACAGCGTCTTATATTAGCCAGGAGTGTTTTTTTATACCACACCAGTGCTCCGTAAGGAGTGGATGGGCTAATAACCGACTTGTACAGCCAGTGCAGCAAGTAAAGCTTTAGCCGCCATGCGTCCAGATGCCTTTTTCTGGTAAACACTACAATCGAAGTCTTCTGAGGGCTTTTTTCACGCCCTCGTTCGTTGTGCATTTTTCAACCAGGTTAAGTTCTCCTTGTATAAGGACCTTAAGAGTTATATTAAATTTGCCGTGGGTTGTTATGATGAAGATTGTCATCCTGTTTTTTACTTGCTTCTTTCCCATGTTCTATTAGGCTTTTCCAATAATGAATAGAAGGCATCAAAGTTTCATGCCCTATTGGATAATATGAATAAGTGTGGAATACATATGAATAAGTTTTTTCTTTTGTTTTATTCTTCCATTTTCGTCACAGTTTTTCAACATTTCGATTAGATTTTTAGCAATTTTCAGTTGCTATTATTTATTAGGGTTTTCACCTCGTTATCTTTGCTTAAATTTTTGTTGGAAGTATAGTACATCAATTCGGATATCAATAAATTATTAAGTATCTTTCTCCTTAGTCTGTGTGTTATTTTATGTCGTACCGAAGAACTTGGTAAAGTCTGCGCGCTGATTTCGCGGCTACTGCACTTCTTCTTTTTACATGTGGAGTAAAAGTCAACTTGCTATCAAAATTCAAGTCGCTTAATTTTTGATTTTGATCTTTCTCCCTGTCACTTTTAATAAGTTAATGTTTGGTTCTTTCTTACTGAATTTTATAGTTTCCGTTTTTTAGCGTATATTTATATTTTCCATTTCGCTAAGTACTTGACGACTACATCCATGTTTATATCTAGCATTCTAATCGAGCTTTCCTCTGTTTTTTTTGCAGCGACCCAGGGCGTATCGTTTTCAAATTGAAGTAACATACATCCTTGCTCCTTTCCCAACAGTGTTATATCTGCGGCGAACAGATTAAAACGTCGAGGTGATAATGGCGATTCTTAGGGCAAATCTTCTTTTGCATACCATTTTACTTAAGAGTTCTTCACCCATATTTGCTTGGAATGTTCTATCCGTCAGAGAACATTTGATCACTTTAATAAGAGGTTTTGGAATTTCCAGTTTCCAAAATTTGTGGAGTAGGCTTTATTTCCAGAGCCACCAATGGTGCTTTGTATTCTTCTGGCGCTGTATGTACTAGCATTTCTATATAAGATTTTGGAGTAGTGGCAAGTTTGCTTGGGTAGCCTAACTGGGATTGGTATAAACAATAATTTGATTCTGCGTACTCCATTAGACGATCTTAAATTATTTTTTTCTAATATTTTAGCCAGTCTATATCATCAGCGTAACCAACGGCTGATCTAAACTATAAAAGAACTTGTCCACTACAAGTTATCACAGCAGCAGTAATAGTACCCCGTCCTGTGGGTAGCCCCTCGACTCCCTTGCACTGATTTTTTCCCAGCTAGTTCCATATGTGCGATTCTACTCTCTATGCGAGTTACACTGTATGTTAGAAATATACGGGGTCCTAGTTGAAAAGAATTGATTTTGTGTTCAGTCTAATTCCTAGTAATATTGTTATTTTGTTGATTGTATGTGTATCGAGTTAACAGTGACTTCAAACTGCAGTTTTAACGTACACATATATGAATACACTCAAAACTTAAAAGTTGTTCGAAAATAAGTTAAAATCAGATCAAACAGAACATAGGACATTCGTTAAAGATTCACTTCTCATTCTGTCGTATTCTTCTTGTATTTTATAGAACAGATAGATAGAAGATTGATGCTGGTTTCTTCTATGTGAACATTTTGTTTATACTGTGTGAAACACAGTTTAATAGTCACATCGTTAATTTTGAATCCATACATAGGGCTTCTACTTGATAATTGACAACTTGATAATTGATAATTGAAAACTTGATCATTTTCAACATCCTTATGTGCAGAAGTTCAATTTCTTGCAGAAGTTCATTTATTACAAAAAAGTTATATTTTTAATTAAAATTGATTTGCTAGATATGTATATATTTGTTCCCAAAATGGATTCAAACAGCTCCTAGATGTGTTTAAAATTTCCATTTCAAAAAAAGATATCATTCTATCAAGCAAGTAATTGAGTCTTTAATTATACTTCCCACAATTTCTCGATCATCAAGTCCTTTCATTTTTGAGTGTCTCCTTTTATCGACTAGTGCCAGAGTGTCTTCCGAAATCCTTCTTTGTCGCGCTGAAGTTGTTTCTGTTTGTGCAAATGCCGTTTGCTGAATTAGGGCATCATAGAAATTCTACCGTTCCGCATCCGCAAGTTCTTGTTGGTTGGAGAGGTCAAGCTGTTTTGACTACGAAGCCGGGTTGTTTACGGATGGTGATTTTTTAACAATTGTTGGTTTTAGCGCTTTGAGTTTTGTACAGAGGTTGGCCATGAACCACAGTCTGCTCCTGGCAGTGCATGGTGTGAGGCTCCAGCTTGTGTGAATCAGAATCAAATCGATTTGATTCCTGTGGAGCCTATTGGGAGATATCCACGTAACGAGTCTTCTTTCCGGTTGTTGAACTAGTGTATTATCAATTTCTCATTGTTCGCATTTAGTTTGAGGTTAAAATATTGAGCATTTGATACTCACAAATAATGTAAATACTTCAAGGTCGGTCATTAGGCGAACTCACCGTAGATTCTTTTTATGATGAAAAGGTAGAAATAATAGTTATTCATTATCCCCTATGCTAATTAATCAAATCTTAAATAAATGCTTTTGCATAGAGAGTTTATGCATGAAGCAAAGTTCACCGGCCGATGTCACCTAATAGAGAGGGAGAATACACAGGTATTCTAGGCGAACGTGTTAAGTAGGAACAAACTAATTATGGCCGAAAATATGCATATCGATGGCTAGACAGTCGAATTAGAAGGGAGCCTGGAATGAATAAAAACTTTATATAACGCGCTTGAACCAACACTAAGATGTGGCATCTGCCGCCGAAGGCTCTGCCCGTTAGTTCAGTGAAAATATAATTATGAATTAAGTCTGATTAAAATAATCATTATTTAAAATAAAGTCATGAATAAATCAGAGTATCGGTTTTAGTAACGTGGCAGTATTAAATAATTTGGCATGAGACCTAACAGATTTAGATCCTCAGCAAGTTTGAGAATAAATTAGATAATTCTCTTAAGCATGATTTTTACGAATAGAATAAATTGAAATTCTTCTGTGACAAGTTTATTGATCAAGATCATTTAAAATAAATCTAAATGAACAAATAAGATCACTGTGCGTTGACTATAAAAATAAATTATAATTTAAGTTTGTGATGCTATGTTCGTTGTGGTGTGTTAATGTAAGTATACTAATTCTATAATTCTGTTAGAGTTTAGTTTGGTGATGTGTGAACGCCATTATTTTTATTGAATATTTGTTAGGTAATATTTGATCTTAATAAACATTTTTATTTTACTATTTTGCATGGAGATGACCGAATATTTAATTTAATTATATGTAGGCGTACCAATGTACCAATACATTTATTTAAGTTAAACCACTCTTTCATTTTGCTCCCTGAGCTATAGATACTATCTACTAGTGCTAAGGGTTGGCTTTGCCATTAATTATTTAGCTACAGGAGTTATGGTTAAATCTAAAAAATACGCCCACCTTAGCAATGGTCTAATAGAGTGCAAATCTATTGGGATACAAGGGGATTATAATTAAAACTTTCTGACTCAATAACTAAAATAATAACTTTATTTAATAAAAGATAAGATAAGATAAAATAAATAAAAGATAAGGATTAAAACAAAGCGTATTCTTATAAAGCAATAATTGATCTATCTACCGCTAAGGTGAGAGCAGAAAGGCTACACAACTTGACACCAATGTATTGCTTATTACTATTGCGACATGTGATTTCAAGCAGCTTGGTACTTGGAACCTTTGAACCACACAATGACTATATGGAAGGGGTAAGATTTTGTACCGGGTTGGACCAAACCTGACTCCTGCCTTAATTGGGGATCGTTGTAAATAATAAAGCAGTTAGATGATGTTCAGGAACTACGGAGGGAGTCGTGGTTCGTAGTTTTCGTACTAGGTACGAGTTCGTGGGTAGTTAGCTGATGGCTGTGCTCGCTATCCTACTTACAGCTACGTATACTTAAACACTATTCTATAATGGGGCGTTAGGCGTGAATAAATCAAAGAGTGGTTATGCTCAAATTTCATATCATGGGACTAGTAAACAGAGTGTCTACAACAATGCGATAAGTCAGATAATGTCAGGTAAAAATACAAGAGCTTAATAATCAGCACCATACAAAAATAGAAGATCAGGTAATAAATACACATTAATAAATAAAACTCTGATGATCTTATATTGGTTCATCACATAAAATTAATATATAAAGTTACCTGAACTTATGCAATTCCTAAATAAGAATGTTACAAGTACAAGGTAGTCATCTGCATTAGGGGTAATACCAGCTTTCAATACACTTCACAGGATTTATAGTCTTTTACGTGCGTATTTTTTACTATTCAATTACACTTTGTCACTTTAAACTATCCAATTGAAAATACTATAAGCCTAAATACTTTCTAAATACTAACTTCGTCTAACTCAGTTTTAAATCTACTTCTTTTTTTTTGGGGTCCTCCATATAATTCTATATTGTTTCTTCCCCTTCTACTCAAGTTTCCCTACTTTAAATAATAATCTACCGCATACTAACGTGTCTTACGCCGTTTACCTGTAAGGCCCACTCTACTAATTACGTATAGCCTGAATGTCTTTACTGTCGGGCATGATCATCTCGTACCCCTCTATTGCTAACACATTTACACACACTCGTACATTGGGCTGGCCTAATGATTGTTTTTAATCAGATTAATTCTTCTGATGCTGCTAGTATTAGAGTTACTCTACGTAAAACTACTCGTCACCATTACCTCTACGTAGCGTTTGTACTGCCATTGCATCACAGCTTCTTAAGATACCTCTCCATCAGCATAACAATTTGCTAATCATTACTACATTCTAAATTAACCTATATGTGAGTATCTTGTACCAATGTTTACAATTTTATTGTTTCAACAATACTTGATGAACTGAAGCTTCTTACCTTACACAGCATTACTCATTTCGTAACTTCTGACCAAAATAATAAACAATACTGTGAATGTAAGCATCTTTACTTTTTGTTCATGACTCTTTGTTCTTTATTTTACTAAAAACATTCATGCAATTTTCTCTTCTCTCAACTTTGAGGTTCTTTAACTGAATAAATCAATTTATAAAATATGATTTTATTACATTTTTCATACTTTCATGTTGCAAAGTCTTACACAGTCATGTTAAAATATTTCTATCAAGATTCACTTTGTATATATATATATGTACAATTTTACTACTGAAGCGGCGTAAACTCAAAAGAAACTTTTTCTTAGTCGTTCGTTCAATAATACGAGTAAATTTACTTACAAAAGCGCACTACATCTAAACTTCTGGAATCAATACGTACTGATCTAGTAAAATTCTTCTATAGCTTAGTATAGTATGTGATAAATTAGACGAACTTGTTGTAGTACAAATTTGTATATATATATATATATATATATATATATATATATACATATACAAGTTACTACATTTTAAGAAATTTGTATCTCAATTTAATGGCTTTAACCCTTTAAGTCCGAAATTAATAAAATTTATCTTGCATCATTTTAATGCATGGGTTTGAGTTTATAAGATATAAAATGTAACTATATTTGCATGAATGCACTTAGATATTTGCATGAAATGCACTCAGCCTTCAGGTTTCCGGACGCGCCCTATGTACTGGTACACAGTAAGTAAATTTATGTTGTGTGAAATACTTAAATACAAGTCATTTAAGCAGAGTTCCACGTTGCAAGTTGCGCAGCCTCGCGATGACTTGTGTGGTTGTTTTTGGGTACTGCACTGTGCAGATCTACGGGCTTGTCATGTAGGGGCATGTAGGCACATTTGTCAAAGCTTCTAAAGAAATGTGGATTTGAAGAGGCTAATTGGAGATATGTTAGTGTTTCATCTTCCTCTTTTTGGAACAGATTTGCACAGGTTTGCGGTCCTTCCATTTAATAAAAAATATACTAACTTCGATGACTCTCCAATTCGACTGACGCGACTCCAACTGCATTGTCTAGTTTCATATCGTTTGTTAACCCCTTTCATAGATAAAATTAACTTCAATATACTTTTGTAATTCCATATAGTTAAAAAAGTTATCAAAGTAAACATAATAACCTTTTCCAACCAAATCTTGTATCACACCCTTTACTACTCCTGTTCCCATACTTTTCTTGGAAACATTTCGGACTTTTCCAGTATAAATTTGGTATTGGCTGACAAATTCACTTTCATCGGCTCTAATTCAAACTTTATGGCCCCTCTTGATCGGCTTCATTGGCATGTATTGGCGTAAGGAACTCCGCTCCTTGAACGTTATTATAGAGTCGTCTATGGCTTGGTTCTTGGGTGGTCTGTACGACCTAATAAGTGTTGCTGACAATTCATCGAGTTCATATAGCGTATCAAAATTGTGATCTTGTGGCTTAGGTTAAATGGAGTTGTCAGTGAGCTGGAGATATGACAAAATCCATAGAAATTCCACGAATTCATCTGGACTCTTCTTGATGACCAATTATCTCGCATGCTCGACAGCTTTTCAAACTCATTAGGAAATTGATGGCAAGAGATAATGGGATTGATGGGAAGAGGTTTGTATTATATAATAAATGATTAATCATTCTTCGGCAAAAATGTGCAGGAATATATCGGTTGGTATTTCTAAATCTTCTGTAATTGATGCTCCATATGATTTGCAAAATTCCATTTTATTTTGTAAACAGTTATTACAATGTCAATTGCTATGTCAACTGTACAAGCTGTTCATGAAAGTAGTAACAAAACGAATCGACAAAAAATTAGATTTCTTTAACCTATCGAACAAGCAGGATTTAGATCTGGTTTCAGCACGAATGATCATTTACAGATTGTGAGAAGCCTAATAGAAAAATGTAACGAGTACAGACTTGAAATTGCGTTGGCCTTTGTAGACTATGAAAAAGCATTCGATTCAGTGGAGACATGGTCAATCTTGGATTCTTTGGATGAATGTAGAGTTGATTC
>WYDF02288215.1:0-16505 GCA_009867245.2 Adranes taylori
GTCACTATACCACTCCAAACTATGAGCAAGCCTTGTAATTAGTCGACATATATAGAACACTAATTTACGCTGCAAAAAATCTTTAGACGAATATGAAGAGCTACATAATGACGGGTAATTTCATTAAATAAAGGGTTAGGTCAAGGATGTTGTGTATTGCAACTACCTTGTTTACGATCTACTTAAAAAGCGTCTTGCATAAAAGGAAAAAATGCAGTAATATGGGAATACAACTGGAAAATGACAACTTGACAAATTTATTATTTAAAAACGATCAAATCATAATAGTAGAAGAATATATGAGAAGAAAACTAGAGGAATAATGTATAGGGTGGGAATTGACATTATGGATGGAGTATATGGTTATACTCCTATCAACCCCCACTGGGTTATACTAGGAGGTCTAACTTTGACCTCCTATCTACCCGCACTGGCCAGCGTTATAGGAAATGGCTAATTTCCTCTCGATATAAAATTGGGGATTATTGAGAGAGGCCTATGTTCAGCAGTGGACGAGAAACAGGCTGTTTGATGATGATATGGTTATATGAAATTCAAATGAAAATGAAGATATAAAGGTCGAAGGAAAAAATTAACGTAGAGGAATATAAATATTTGGAAGTACAAATGACAGCAGAGGGCACATGTTCAACGGAGATTTCTGTATAGATGAATACAATTAGGCACACAAGCAATCAAACATTTGAATGGTCTGGTATGTAGCAAATATATTACCAAATAGACCGAAGTATGTTTACATAAAAGTATCATAGAAAGTATATTAACATATGGGTCTGAACTAAGGGTGACTAACAAATGACAAGAGAATACACTCAGGGGAATTGAGCTAGATTGCTGCCGACAAAATTTTTGTGTCCTTACAAAACTAGAAAAAAAAATCGGAATATGGAAATAGACACCGGTGTCATTGATATAAAAGATTATGCAGGTATGGTCACATTAAAAGACTATCAAAAAGGTAGAGTAACATTGCCTCACAAAAAGAAAGACACAAGGCCGACCAAGAAAATCTTGGAATGAACAAAATTGAAGAGCTAGGATAAACTAGGACTTAGAAGCAGGATATTGGAGCAGATGTATCATCAGCTGGATGTCTAGTATATAGGTGAAACTGATCATAGTTTTAATATGGAAGTTGTATTTTCATTTGTATCTTCTTATCATGGATCAAACAGCGCCACAAATAAATTTAATATCTATAACTTAATAAACCCACCTTCTATATGATAAGAAAGGTGGCGCTCATTTAAATTTTATATTGTCTCTTAGTATCTGTTTACAGGTCTTGCGGAAATTGTAAACAGGTGATTGTATCGATAATAGGTATCGCCGAAATAAAATTTTAAATTGCTACATATCATAAACGAGAGTGTCCACTCGCTGATCTTCACAACAATAAAACCATTCGAAATTCTTTTTTCCGTTCCTTTTTCACATGTTAGCCATTTTGTAAAACGTGTTATGATCAGCAAAATATTGTTGTCTTATCTTTTGGTTAGTTATATTATAATGTAGCAGGTTTATTGATGTTTAAGGTGTTTTAAAACTTTATATTAGGGTTTATTGTATTATATAGTACTATTAAGAATACAGGAATAATATCTTATCTAAACGAGTGAAGTTTTAAAATAATTGTGACCAGTCAGTGGATTTTATTGCGACAATGTCCGAACACATTTGGTGTAATAAATACAGCCGTTTTTTAATTAATTGGAACAATTTTGTACTACTCCATTTTAGCCCAATTAAACAAAATAATAAAAATAGTAAGAGTTGTCTTTTTACTAGCGATTTGGAGCTGGTTCTAATATTAGGTTCTGCTTCAGTTATTGACTCCGTTAAAATTTCTGGCTGCAGTCCCGTAACAGCACCGACTTTAAGAAAAAAGAAATATATTTTCACCGACCATTTATCTAGAAAGGTATTATAGTAGTGTTGGTGGGTGTGTTGAAAAGAGGACAATCAGAGGGTGCAATATTGGGTGATAAAAGGCCGAATATTATGACATGTAAGAAAGGTGGAAGGTGTAGTAAGAAAGATATTTTTAGAATGAACGGAATGAAAATAGATTGTGTTAAGTAGGAATAGGCCACAGAAGGAGCACGTGAGCATGGCGACTAGAAAAGCAAAGATGGCAGCGAAGAGAATGAGTATGGGAGGTATGGGAGGAATAAGTATATGGGAGGAATAGTTTGATGATTCAGTGAAAATGAAAATGTATGGGACAGAGGTATGGAAAGTTAGAGTGAGATACGACAGAGAACAAATAGGACATACGAAGAGAATATCGGGGATAGAGAAATCTACACCTAGTGATATTGTGTTGCAAGCGATGGATGAATATAAAACTTGAGTAAAAGGATTTAAGTAATTGGTGAAATACGAGAAGAGAGTTATGTTGAGCAATGATGACATATTGGTAAAAACGGTATATGTGCGAGCTATGAAAGAAAAATGTAAGGCGAGAGGAGGAAATGGATGGCTGAGAGAGCGAGGGAAAAGGCATATGCGAGGATAGAATGTATGCATGATATAAAAGAATGACGGATGATAAAGGTCTTGGATGAAGGAGTGTTATGAGAATATGTGGAAGAGAAGAGGAAAATTGAGAGCATTGAATAAAGTCATGTCAGTGATTAGTGTGGGTAATAGAAGATAAAAGGAAAGGGGAAAATAATATGATAATAATATCTCGGGCAAGAGACAAGTGATATAGGGATAATGGAAAAAATCAAGTAGAAGGGAAGTATAAAGTATAGGGAGGTGATGGAGAGAGGAAGTGGAGGGAAAATGAATAAAGGAAATGATGGGTTGAAAAGAAAATAGTACTTTGTTTAGTATTATATTACTCCTATTAATATTAATAGCTATTTGATCTTCTAAAATGCGATACTGTAACATTTACATTTCTTCTTTTATTTTACATTGAATGCGTGAATGATTGTTATACGGGGGTGGTTTGACATAAATCTAGCCTTCGATAGATGGCGTTACGTGATAACGAACGCCATATTGGTTTTGATATCTGCCATCCAACACATGACGTCTGTCAAAATTTGAAGCAAAACAATTAGTTTAGTTTTTTACAGCCGTCGTAAGGAAGCAACTTTTGTGTTTTGTGAAAAATGGAAAATGGCCAATATCGTTCTGTGATTAAATTCCTTCACAAGAAAGGGAACATCAGTGCAGAAATCAAAGCCGAACTGGATGCTGTTTATGGCAAGTCTACTCCGTCGCTAGCAACAGTTAAATTTTGGAAAGCTGAATTTGTACGTGGTCGTATGAGTGTTTTTGATAATTGCCACCCAGGGCCCTCAAATATCCTCACTACACCAGAAATCGTCAACAAAATCCATGATATGATTATGGCAAACCGTCGAATAAAATCCGTGAGCTAGCAGAGGATGCAAACATATCAACTGAGCCATCATAAACAACATTTGGATATGGAAAAGCTATCCACGCGATTGCTACCGCGTTTACTCACTATCGACCAAAAACTCAAATGTGTGACGGGTTCTGAGAAGCTTTTGGCAAAGATAAAACGTGATCCGAAGGATTTTTTTCATCGATACGTCACTATTGATGAAACCTGGGTTCATTACTACATTTCGGAGACGAACAGTCAAAGCAATGGAAAAAAAGCGGCGAAGGCCCAACGAAGAAGGCGAAGACAACCCGATCGGCCGGTGATCGCGATGGTTTTTTTTTGGATGCGAAAGACATTATTCTTATTGATTACATGGCAAAGAGTAAAACCATAACTGGCGATTACTACGTAGCATTATTGGACCGTTTCGACGCCAATTGAAGAAAATACGCCCTGTTTTGGCTCGCAAAAAGTTCTCTTCCATTATAACAACGCACCCACTCACAGAGCGGCCGTCGTGCAACAAAAATTGAACCATTAGGCTACGAATTGATCGACCATCTACCGTATTCACCAGATCTAGCCCCTTGCGACTTCATTCTGTTCGCAAACGAAAAAAGTGACTCCGAGGACGCCGTTTTGCAACAAACGATAAAATGATGAAACTTCGCACTATTTTGAAGAGCTCGAGCAAAATTACTTTTCGGAAGGGATGAAGAAGTTGGAAAGACGTCTTGAAACATTTATTGCATTAAAAGAGGACTATGTTGAAAAATAAATGATAAAAAACAAAAATCGCGCGTTTTATTACTTAGGCTAGATTTCCGTCCAACCACCCCCGTGGTAGTACCAAAATTGATTTCGCGATTTTTAGAAATATATAGAATTACTCTCTCCCATCTCGGAATCAAATGTTTTTAGCTTGAAGGTCGTCTATAGATGTGTGTACAGAGCAGATGGTTAACAATTTTCATGAATTAACAATTTTCTTCAATTGTGAATCATGCCCATAGCAATAGTTGTACTTCAGTAACACCAAACTGAATTAGATAAAGTATTTTACGTGTGGCTATTTTTTCATCTTGATAATATGTAGGTATTATGGATTTGTACAAAAAAAAATCCACATGATCACTTTCATTAAAATAAAATGTAATATTAATATCTTTATAATTTGAATGTAATTAAAATATACAAGTTGGCACTTGCATATTGTAATGTTTAACGCTCATTTTAAAGAGAAATATCCTACTTTGATATTCCAAAAGACAAGTTGGATCATATTTAGTCTAAAGTGCGTCAGAACGGAAGGCGTAGCTAAATATTTCAGATACAAATCCAGTTACATTCTATATAAAAACACCAGTTCCGAGTACTTCCAGCTTCGGCTCTGAGTCGGCTTTAAAGCCGTGTTTGCTACATAAGATAATTAATATATATTTGTCTACTACAGCTTCTCGCCAGACGTGTCTCCGGGTAGCCAACTATATCCAGTTTTGGACTCCTAGCATGCGAAGGTCCTCCTCTACGTCATCCAGCCCGCCCTAAGTTTAGGGCGGGCTACGGATATTTTTCCTGCAGGTCTTGAGTTAAGAACTTTTTTTGGCACCCGTTGATCTCCCATTCTCTTGACGTGGCCGAACCCTCGTAGTCTTCTTGCCTTGATGTCTGACATGATCGACAGAGCATTATAGAGGTTATCCAGTTCTTTATTGATTCTTATTCGCCAAACATTATTCTCGTGTACAGCACCAAAAATCTTGCGAAGTTCTTTCCTCTTCCAAGCGCACAATAGATTTTCCTCTTTTTTCGTGGCTTGATAATGGTTTTATAAACCAAAAGTATAAATTTTTTAGAGACAAGGGAATACTTAAGTCTTTCGTTGTTCATTCTTCAGTTTATTCCAGTTGATTCTTGCATACCCAGTTGATTCTTGATTCTTCCAGTTGATTTTTGCAGTTGAATTTTCCAGTTGATTCTTGCATACAACAATTACATTAGAATATATTGACAATTACCGCGCGAAGTCAGATTATTGCCTAATAACTTATCCTTAATGAACAGTGTACAGGCGTACGCTCCTTTTGGCTTTGCTAAAAGCTCTATGACACCTGGTTATTCAACACCTCAAAAAAGTTATCCAGAACAACATTAGAAACTGATTCATGATCTAAATCCCTTTGTACAATGAAACTGGCTTTCCAAGATTATGCTCTCGTAAAAACGTGTATACAAGCGTCCTTTATACATAACTCTTTTAGCTCCGCGCCATCTAAAGTAGCACCGGTTCCCGGCCGCTACTCTTGCTTTGATTTCGCCGGGTACTTCGTTGTTGTGTGTTAAGATGCCTCCCAAATATTTTAATGCATCGACCCTTTTATGACTATTGAATTTGTCATAGTGTTCCGCCATCTGATTGTGTTCCTAGTGTTTATCATATATTTTGTCTTCTCCTTGTTGACGTGTAGCCCCATTTTCTTAGCTTCGTTCTCGAGGTTTTGTAACTTTTCGTTTAAGTGTTTGATGGGTGTGGCTAACATGGTAATGGTGTCAGCAAAGGCGAGGCTCTTGGATATTCAATTAAATATTGTGCATCCCGAGTTTCTTGGTAATTTCCTCATGACGGATTCTAAGGCTATGTTGAACAGGGTACTTAATAATGAGTCCCATTATTTGAGACCATTGTAGATATCAAATTGCTCGGAAAGTTTCCCATGTACTTTGACTCTACTCTTCGCATGGGCAACGTTATTCGTACCAAGTTTCTGCATCGCGTGGTAGAGCTGCTGGTGGGACATACTGTCGTAGGCCGTTTTAAAATCGACATACAGCTGGTGGACCGTTACGTTGTATTCATAACACTTCTCTAGAATCTGCCTTAGAGGAAACATCTGATCTGCCGGGGACCTTCCCAGTTCTAAACCCACTTTGGTATTCATAGATTAATCTCTCGTTGATAACTTTAGCGAAGATCTTGTACGCCATGTTGAGCACCGATATCCTTCTATTGCTTCCGCAATGCGCTTATCGCCTTTTTTAAGTAGACGTACAATAACGGACATATTCCATTCCTCTGGCATTTCCTCTCTTGACCAAATATTTTACATAAGATTGTGATAAGATCATTAATACTCGACTATAATTATTTTAGCGTCACGATCAGTCACAAGCACATCTTTCATTACGCTTTGCTTGTAAAATGTTTAAGTTCTCGTCAAAGTTTTTATTTTCATCGTAACATGGTAAATAGGCAATTATTACCTATTTTTTTCCCATTCTTGTGTTTGCCTTCATTTTTCTCGTGGCTGAAAATTTAAAATCTCCAAATCTTTGGAGATTTGGAAGATTTGGAACTATTAGAGATATATGGAATATGGAAGATTTGGAGATTTGGAAATAAAATCTCCAAATCTTTGGAGATTTCAAAGGTATGCAAATCTCCAAAGGCAAACAGTTTTGAATTTTGACGATTTTATAGATCGTCAACTGCTAGTGGTAAATAGTATTGCCAGTGGCATGCAGAATGGGAATTTTTGCAGATATATTTTTTTATTTAAATGCTTTTACATTTTAATTTGTCAAGAATGAAGAACATCCAGCGTTATATGTTTGAGATCACCTAAATGAGTATAGTATAAAAATCTTATTTGAAATTTCAAAGAGCCTGATCTGTTGGCATATGTATTTAGCATTATAGCTACTAACATGAAAGATAATAAAAAGCCATTTTGTCTGAATAAAACCAAGTCTTACATTTACAAAACCTATAAGCCAAAGCGTAGTGTTAAGCAAACAGGCTTACAACGTTAGTAAATTTCACAATCTAATGCATTTTAGCGATTTTTATCTTTCTATGTTGCAAAGTAGCGTAAAAAATATGATAATTGTTCGTTTGTATTGAAATTGCTACCATTTCGTGGAGGACTCTTCGTTTTTATTCTTCTATTTCTTCTTCTTCTTCTTGTTAATTTTAAATCTCTTTTGCGTTTCAAACCGGCACTTTCAAATCAAGTGAGGCCTGAAGATCTGCCTTTTTGTAGCATACCTCTTTTTGATTCCATATTTCGTTCGTTGTTTGTAAATTTCTTAGCGGCGTCTTTTAGTCAGCAACAGTCAAATTTCTAACAAAAACTCCGATACGAAAACAATTTTCTGCATCGATAGATAAGTTATAGACAGTAGTTTAAACAGGGATTTAATAAACTTTTAGTTTCGTTAAATAAAATTATATCGATTTTAATTTTTACACCGTATAATATATGAATATTGTTTGTTCACTCAGCATGAAAAATTTGCTAGATTCGGCCCGAAATTTAAGACTCTTCTAGTGATTAAATCAAAAATTGTAGATTATTTTCTATTATGTACGGAATTTCGCATAATGAATTAATTACTGTTGTTGACGACTTGCAGCTACGAGCTAGCTAAAAACAAAGTGCTAGTCTCAATCTGTCAACTTACTCAAGTATTATTATGGCGTCGTACAGTACAGATAAATTGGGGACTATCAGGACGTTGCTGGACCACAGACCGCTTCTTGTATGCGCTCGTTCTTCCTGGTCGGTCAAAAACATGCTGGTGTCAGTCAGAATATCGTCGAGGATCCGATGCTCTCAGTTTCTCGTTATTCTTAGCTGTTAGGCTCCTCACTAAACGTAGACTTCACACAATGTCGTGTGTGAGACAAAATTCCAATTAGTTGAAGTGGGATAAGATCCTAATATTTCATTAAAAAATCATGCTGAGTGATGGGGCATTCGAAGTAGATGCCTCTGATTTCTTCAATTGTTCATAAAAATAAAAAGCTTTTTGTTGAATTAAATAACCGCTTAAAGAAATTCTTCTTTGAAATAATTCTTCAACCCAGATTATGAGCGCTCCTTGAATTTTTTCTAACAAATTATCTCTTGAATAGCGTGATAATTTGGCATTTAGTTTTGTGTCAAATTTGACAGATTTTTTATTGCATTTTCATTCTTTTTAATTGCTCTAATTGTAGACTCACCTAAATTAAAATCTTTTCCAACCGTCGTTGATCTTTCTCCTCTAGGCAAGCAATTTCCTGTTAAGTTTGAGATTAGAAAGATTGAAAATGCAATACTTATAACAGATACAAGTAATTGAGGCGCATAGACCTTGTGAGGAGTTGTTAACAGTAAACATGTTATATGCTAGTGGAAAGCCCGACAAGTAGTAATTAACATTTAAAGAATCATTCAAGCTTCGGAATTATAATATAGAAATAGAATTACAATAATTAGTTCGGAATTACAGTATACAAATAGATTAAGTTCCCACGGAACTAGAGTGTTTCCAAGGTGTTTAGCGTTCAAATTATCGGAAGAAATATTTAGGAGGTGTGGATTAAAAAAAGTCAAGGGCGGTGTAATAACAATAAACTAAGTGCGCTATGTCAGTGCGTAAGTGACCAAATTAATTTAACTGGTAATTGATTGATAATAAATGAATGGAGCTATGTGGGGTTTATTAGTATAGGTACCAGAAGCACATCTGATTTGATTGATCTCAAGTACAATAAAAGGCAATTAACCTGACAACAGCATGGACACTTAAGTGGAATACATTTACTAAATGTATTTTACCAGAAGAGCGGACTAGCGAAGAATCTAGAATGTGTTAATTATGTACAGATTACTCATGACGAGGTTGCATCTCGGTATGTGGAAAGGGTATGTAAACGGTATATGGTATGTATAAAAACGAGGCCCAGTTCTAGTAGAGGGATAGTAATTTTGGGCGTCCGCAGAAGATCGTCATGGCCACCTAAGTAGCGAAATAATAATCCGGAATAAAATAATATTAGATTAATAATTAAATAAAAAATAAAGTGTGATCATAAATTTATTAAGTATTTTATTATGCATTCGTCTAATGTAGCGCGGTACTTAGCATTAATATTTCTGGGAATAATTCAGATAAATTAACTTGAGTATAATTTGATGAATAAAGTAAAGTCGACTGTATTTAGTAACAAGTTTGTTGATGAACGTAAGGCCAAAATACAAATAAATAATTAAGATAACGGTGCGTTACTCCAAAATAATAAATAAATAGTTTGTGTAGAGCGGCAATATCTGCAAGTACCTAATTTAACATTTCTTTGATATAACTGAACAAATCATAAAATCACTTTTATTCAAGTGTTGATTTATTTTATTAATTGCAATGTGTTGATTACTTTATTTTACGTATGGGAATGAATGAGCATGTCACTGGATTGCATGTTAAACATTTTTAACGACCAATACAATTTAATAAAGTTTAATAAGTGATTCATTTCTGATGCCTGAATTATTAAGGCTTATGATTATCGTTAAGGATTGACGTTACCAATAATTACTCAGTCACGAAAGGCATAATTAAATCTAAATGGCACGTCCACCTTAGCGATGACCCAGCCTAGTGTTTTATTTTAAATTAAGTGGGCTAACTGGCGGATTTAGATTAGATCTTTCAGTATCAATTATTCAATGAATAACTTGCTAGAAGTAGCTAAACTAAACTGCTATCTTATAAAATAACAAAAGAGTTCGGGTACCAATAATTGTGAGCAGGGGATTGCTACGCTAACCCATACAAAAGTCCCCCATCATCCAAATTGAGTTATTCAGATTAGGCATTTTTTGACGGGGATCTAGATGTGACCCATCCTTGAGCAAAGTTGTATCTATGTACGAGTTTGTTCGAATAGTGGATCCGTACTATTTTTTCTTTCTTTCTTTATACTCCAGGAGCACAATGGAAGTCTATATTTCATATTGTAACAGTAGCATTCCTATTTCAGAGTGCATCCTCAGCTATTTCTTCTACATCAACCCTTTTTCTCCGTTAACATAAAATTACTTTAAGATAAAGCTAATCTAAACCTTTACACAGAGAAACCACCGGAGCCGCTCCTATATCAATATTTCATTTTCGTAGTTTTCTAATCTACTAACGAAACATAAAGTTCTAGTAATGATTATGGTAAACCAAATAAGTCTTTTTATAAGAAAAATTAAAACGAAAAGTATCACTCAAAACAAGAAACTTGTGGCTGAAAAACGCTGCTGTTTATTTATTCATTAGGTATTTATTTCACGAAGCAAAACAATATGGCTTCTAAACGTATTTATAGAATATAAACATATAAGGAATGTGTAACAACAAAGAAAAAACATTTCTTTTCTTTTCGGCTAGGGGCCGGCACTTCCCTTTGGGAGTCAAATATGTAAGTTAATATGAAATAATGTAGATGGAATATATCCTATACGTGTGGTTTCGCTCTGCGTGCGTTGAAAACATTATGTATAGTACATACTAAGCATTTTAAAGAAATCGATTTATTGTTAGTTTTAAAAATAGAACTAAACGTTCCTATTTATCCTAAACATTCAATCAATGTATCATCATTGTACATTGTTGTTGTATAGTTATTTAAAGCCAGTATGTTTTCGCCGATATGGCCTAACACCAACTCTCATCGCTCAGTTAGACGAGGAATGGGAAAATTGCGATTCAAAATTTTGAGCACTAAATTATAAATTAATCCTCGACATAACTAGAAAGCTAGTCAAACAATAAAATACTTCTCTATTTATATTGAAAACTATATTATTGATTTGAAATGGAGAGAGAAGCCCCCAAATTGTTTTTAAATCATATCTTCATCTTTATTTAGTCGCACTAATAGGGAATTGTCGACTTACACTAATAAGAAATTAACAACAATAAGTCATGTATTGAAAAAAATACGAAAAAAACAATAATAAAACGGAATAGGTTTAATCAGTAAAAGTTCAATGGAAGAAATTTATATAAATAAACAAACAACATACAAAGTGATTTACTAATTCAAAGTTAACACTTTCAATTGATTCGAATTGTTCCTATCTTCTTTTAGCAGTCTATAAAATGTATTATATCTTTCTGGCAAGGATGGTGATGACACTGATGAAGTTTATAATATAACCGAGTACATTTCAAGTTACAATTGATCAATAGTAGTAATGTATTGAGTTGAAAATTATGCGTATTGAACGTCATGCAACCTTCATTAATATCAGTTCATTGTTTAAAAATTAAGAGATACAAATTTTCTCTGAAACAGCACTGTTTCGCAAACTTTTTTAACCCATGGCCTCGTTTGGTTGCCCATTTGATCCCGTGGCTCTCCGTAAACAGAAAGTAAACCATTATTATTATTAATATATTAGAAATAATTCAACAATTTTAATACATTTAACTAGTATACCCTATAAATCGCTTGCATAAATCCCCGATCCCCGTATTTGCCTACGGCTCGGACAACTTCGCTCTCTGTTTTGTCGCGGCTTGCG
This sequence comes from Adranes taylori, assembly GCA_009867245.2. Taxonomy (NCBI): domain Eukaryota; kingdom Metazoa; phylum Arthropoda; class Insecta; order Coleoptera; family Staphylinidae; genus Adranes; species Adranes taylori. The sequence goes on from WYDF02288215.1 coordinate 11,731, forward strand.
CCCGTTCTTGACCCACTTTTCGGAAGTAGTAACCGACCTCCGATTCTGCCTCCTTCGCTTAGCCTCATGACCGGAAGCTTTTTAATCTTCTTCTTCTCGCAGTCATTTGTGGAGATGATATGCTAATGACGTGCGATGTGATGCTATGGTAATAAGATACTGATGCATGTTTTTTGTCTAATCGATTTTGTGTACTTTTTTTCACAATGCTTCGCAGAGCACAGGCAAATTTTCGATCTATAGGGCACGATATTTTCACCCAGCTCAGAATAAATTGGTCCTGTCTCCATACGACGATAAGAGATATATTTGTGATGATGATATATCTACATTAGCTTGAGGAAATTATAATATTCCTTCTTCTGTTTTGTATGAAAAAGAATGAATGGATTGTGAGGTATCGCACATCAACCACGTTATGCAACACAAGTTATGCATTAATTAACTGTATATTTCTATTTATAATTTATATTTATATTTCAATATTTAATTATTTATATTAATTTATTTTTGTGAAAACTGGTTAATATTGGAAGATAGAAAAAAAAATGCAATGTGCAAAAATACGTCATTTCCACACCTATTTTGTCTATTGGATCTATTTTATTGTTGAGACTGTATCTCAATGAGTTTGAATCTATTTGAATTAATATATGATTAGGATTGGTAAGCCCGTGTATTTCACGGGGTACAGTTACATAGGATATTCTATAGTATTATCAAATTATAAAATTATACCACTTGTATTCTAAATATTAAATTGTAAAATAAATATTATGTTTAAAATTTATTTCAGTGGTTTTATTTATTTTCCCTATAGATCTATTGTAAATAGATCTTTATTTGACTAAACTTGGGTGGTTGATTTCATTGCCAGTAGAGATTTATTTATTTAAAGATATTAGTGATTACGCAACTTTAGTTTTAAATCGAGCGACAAAACAAAAATGTAATAAACAATGTAAAAAAAATGTACGGTTTTTATATGTGTGCCAAACCGCTCACCCCCTAGGTTAAATTTCTGAACACCACTGGTCGTCACTATACATCATAATACGTACTTTTATCAATGCAACAAATAGCGTAAAGCAAAGAGTGTTGAACGAGTAAACCAAAGGTTAGGACTTCAAATCCTGTGCTCAGCCGCGTATTTATAAAAACATAGATTTGGTTAAAGCTAATTACATAATATAATTATCTAAACAGAAACAGGACTCCAGCTAGCGTCGAATAGAAAACACTGTATGTAACCAATAGTACAGAAATCTGCAATACTAACATCACCATAGTATGCATTTAAAATTTCGAGTTAATATAATAAAAAAAAAATAATAAAAATGAAACAATATTCTATAATATAAATCATTAGCATAGCATTTCCATCATTGACTGCGTGAAGAAGAAGATAAGATCATTAGAATAAGATCATGCGAGATTTCAACGAGAAACAAAAGCTACAAATTGGTGTCGAGCAGAGTTATAATGATTATTTACATTTACGGCGATAATATGCGAAAACATACGAACCATACAAAAGTACACGAAATCGATTAGACAAAAAACACGCATCAATAGTTTATTAGATTCTCCGATCATATAAGTCAGATATTAGATCATTAGATCATTCTCAAATATTAGATCATATAAGTCATTACTATCGCATTTCTACCACTAACTGCGTGTAGAAGAAGATTAGATCGAAGAAGATTAGAATAAGATCAAACCGAGATTTGAACGAGAAAACAAAAGTTATAAATTTTTGTCGAGCAGTGTTTATGATTATTTACATTGACAGCGATAATATACGAATAATGAAAAAAGGGACACGAAATCGATTAGACAAAAAACATTCATCAATAGTTTATTAGCATAGCATCACATAGCGCGTCATTAGCATAGCATCTCCACAAATGACTGCGTGAAGAAGAAGAAGAAGAAGAAGATAAAAAAGCGTCCGGTGAGGGGGCTGTGAGGGGACAGAATCAGCGGCGGGCTACTACTATAGGGTAATTTCTAAGAGGCCAGTCTGACGTGCTTTGCACGCCAGTTATCTGGGACTTGTGAATTCGCCTATGCACGAATTCGCCAACCCATGAATTCCCCGGGCCCCATATTTGTCTACGATGCGGACTGCTCTGCTGTTCGGAGTCACTTTTGGGAAATATCTAACAGGAAATTTCTGACTGCAAATTTTCTTATTGAATGAAAGCCGTGTAGTTGATGAGATCAAACAAATTTATGTATTCACCAATCTACAACTTTGCTGAAATCACATTTCACCCAATAAGACCTGAATTAAAAAATATAGCTTCCTTCTACAAGAGAGGATATTATTCTTTTATTTCCTCACTAATTAAAAAATTTGCTCTATCCCTCTTGTATTTAACTTGTATAATTGTATCGTTATGTAGATCAACAAGACCTTGTTATACCGGTTTTACTGTATCCACCTTGACACCAAATGAATCAACTGCCGATACCTGGACTTTCAGTTCGAGTAAATCGCGAAATCTCATTTCATCATTTAATTTTTTTAACGATCATTTCAAACTTGGAGATCTATGGAATTGTGGCCAAAGAGGAAAATTCTGTAAATTCACCATATCCTAGGTTCAAAGTTGAAGTGATTAAGTCCTTGGATGTTATAAGAGTTGTATTTCTTTAAGTAAATTGAGCTTGTTAAAAAGATCTGTAAGTACAATATATCAGATTTTGCAACAAAAAGATTTTGCATCAAAAAAACTGGGAAAGAGGAGCATGAAGATCAACGCCAGAAAGACCCAGACTATGATGATGTCACGCCTTGCTACATCACAACAGATCAAATTGAGGAACTGTAGCAGGTCACCGAATTCAATAATCTGGGAGCCACATTGCTGGGAGCAACAGGACGAAAAAAATGAATGGCGAGATAACAGCCCGATACAAGGCTGCTGGACACCTGTTCAATGCAATGTAATGAAAGTTCCTCAACAAGCCCTCCATATATAAGATCACGAAACTTCGAGTATATAAGGTGGAATATTTCCCTACCTTGCTCTACGGCTGCGAAACTTAGACATTAACGAATAAACATCGAAAAAAAGTTGAAGGCATAATGAGAAGGGACAGAATTCGAAATCAAACTACAAGAAATGGTCTTTATGTGCCGCCAGCGTTAGAGTTGAGCAAGGTCTACTCCGATGGTTCGGACATGTTCAGAGGATGGCCAACGACAGAATGTCTAAATAGACTTTCGAAGCCAGAATGAAAAAGGCAAGGTCGCGCGGAAGGCCCAAAAGGACATGGGAGGAGAACGTTAGAGCGGCAGTGGAAGCAAGAGGAGGAGATTGGAGGAGAGTAAACGAGATGGCGACCCTCTGAAAAACCTCGACACCGCAAGGTACAAGAGGGCGGATTAAATAAGTAAATAACATTACTGACTCTCTATGTCCTCAAATAGTAATATTTTCTAGAACTTTCTACAGATGAATTTTATTTTGCAGCCAATAATTTGAGTACAATCAATGCATTAAAATGTGACCTTCTTTCCTATCTTCTCTTAAAACATTGGATCCAGAGAATTGTGGAGTCCTTCAAAACATTTTTGTAACTCTCTGTCTTTGCCGAGCCTTTACCCGTTACTTTGATGGAAGCTTATCTTATTCTAATGTATAAAAACGAATAAATTTTCTGTCTTTGATAGTCTACTTGTCAGAAACTATTATGAATACATAATCGAATTATAAATTATTATTTGAATACGAGTTTTGTAAGGATTTGTTAGTTAATACGGCATTGATCCATTTGGTTACTGCCATTTTGAAAATCTTAATCAGGATAGAAATACCAATTGGTCCTTCTGTAGACTTAAAAAGTTTTAAAAGGGATCCGAAAAAAATATTGACACAATAGTTATGATATCACTATTTGCTGCGTATGAATTGGAATGCGCGTCAGCTATATCGGCGGTCAGAGAGCGCGTGTTACGGGAATAGCATTGTGTTTTACTCATACATAGACATTCATATGCATTTCGCTCACATATATTCTTCCCGAATATGACTTACTTAAATGAATCCGTATAATAAGAACTTGTACGAGGTCATCTTTATTTCAGTTGTACACATGCATCGTGAGAATAAACCTATTTCTCGCGAGATACATTATTACATATAAAGCTCTCGTCAACATCTAATTTAGTATGCGTATTTGATATATTTATTTTATAAGTTTGTTTAATAACTTAAAAACGATTATTTTCAGAGGTATTAAATTAATTTGGAATACAACTAAACCTTGCGTTGTATCTGCATTGCTATTGTTTATTGTAATTAAAATGTAAAAAAGTTATTAAATTAAATTCAAATATGACTTTTGGGATCCAGCATATCATACTCGTATTATTTGAATTATACGATATAAATGAAAAATTGAGAAGAATGATGTTATATTTCATTCCATTAGATTGGCCCCATACGATGCGCTATGTAGAGATCAAGATACATGTACGGAATAAAGTTATTTTCTTATTTGTTTTCCTTTTGTTACGACTCATAAATAGGATTTAATTTGTTAAATAAATATTTACTAAATATTTCTATAATTTATCTTCTTTCAATAGCCTATAAATTGTTTTAATTGAATACATAGGTTCTATCTTCTTTCTTTATGCAAAAAGTTTATGCAAAAAATCGGTGCCAATATTTTCAAGTTTAACATGGAAGCGTCGAATTGACTGCCTCATGATTAAATCGAGTAGTTACGGTTAATATTTCCACAAATTAATTCTGTAT